>RXON01000339.1:0-247715 GCA_009667805.1 Leptobrachium leishanense | reverse complement strand
ACGCACGCACTCCTGCAACCCCCCACACATGCACCTCCTGCAACCCCCCACACACACGCACCTCCTGCAACCCCCCACATAACACCTCCTGCAACCCCCCAACACACGCACCTCCTGCAACCCCCCCACACACGCACCTCCTGCAACCCCCACACACGCATCTTTTGCAACCCCCCACACACGCACCTTTTGCAACACCCCCACACACGCACCTCCTGCCCTCACACATGCACATGCAACCCCCCCACACACACACATGCATCTCCTGCAACCCTCCCACGCACATGCACCTCCTGTAACCCCACATACACGCACCTCCTGGAACCCCCTCACACACGCACTTCCTGCAATCCCCCACACATGCACCTTTCTGCTCCCCACACACACATGCACCTCCTGCAACCCCCCCACACACACACGCACCTCCTACCCATGCACAAGCAAACCCTCCCCCACACACACAAACACACATGCACCTCCTGGAATCCTCCCACGCACACGCACCTCCTGGAACCCTCCCACGCACACGCACCTCCTGCAACCCCCCACACACGCACCTCCTGCAATCCCCCACACACACGCACCTCCTGCAACCCCCCCACACACACGCACCTCCTGCAACCCCCGCACACACCTCCTGCAAACACCACACACCGCACCTCCTGAAACCCCCAACACGCACCTCCTGCAACCCCCCCACACGCACCTCCTGCAACCCCCCACACATGCACCTCCTGCACCCCACCACACACACACGCACCTCCTGCAACCCCCACACACGCACCTCCTGCAACCCCCCACAAACTCACCTCCTGCAACCCCCCCACACACGCACCTCCTGCAACCCCCCCTCACACGCACCTCCTGCAACCCCCTCACACACGCCCCTCCTGCAACCCCCTCACACACGCACCTCCTGCAACCCCCTCACACCGCACCTCCTGCAACCCCACACACGCACCTCCTGCAACCCCCCCACACACGCACCTCCTGCAACCCCCCTAACGCACCTCCTGCAACCCCGCTAACGCACCTCCTGCAACCCCCCACGCCCCTCCTGCAACCCTCCCACGTACACGCACTTCCTGCAACCCCCCACACACGCACCTCCTACAACCCTCTAACGCACACGCACCTCCTACAACCTCCCACGCACACGCACCTCCTGCAACCCCCCACACGCACCTCCTGCCCCCACACATGCATATGCAACCCCACACACACACACACGCGCACCTCCTGTAACCCCACATACACGCACCTCCTGCAACCCCCCACGCACTACTGCAACTCAACACCAACTCCATCCACACTTCCTACAACCCCCACCCACACGCACTTCCTGCAACCCCCCCACACGCACCTCCTGCAACCCCCCACGCACCTCCTGCAACCCCCCACGCACCTCCTGCAACCCCCCACACACACATCACCTCATGGAACCCCCCACACACGCACCTTTTGCGACCCCCCACACATGCACCTTTTGCAACCCCCCCACACACGCACTCCTGCCCTCACACATGCACATGCAACCCCCCACACACCCACACGCATCTCCTGCAACCCTCCCACGCACATGCACCTCCTGTAACTCCACATACACGCACCTCCTGTAACCCCACATACACGCACCTCCTGGAACCCCCCCCACACGCACTTCCTGCAATCCCCCACACGCACCTCCTGCAACCCCCCACACGCACCTCCTGCAACCCCCTTAACGCCCCTCCTGCAACCCCCCACGCCCCTCCTGCAACCCCCCACGCCCCTCCTGCAACCCCCACACACGCACTTCCTGCAACCCCCACACACGCCTTCCTGCAACCCCCACACACGCACCTCCTAACAACCTTCCACGCACACGCACCTCCTACAACCCTCACACGCACCTCCTGCAACCCCCCACACGCGCACCTCCTGCCCCCACACATGCACATGCAACCCCACACACACACACACACACACGCACCTCCTGTAACCCACACATACACGCACCTCCTGCAACCCCCCCACACGCACTTCCTGCAACCTCCATCCACACTTCCTGCAACCCCCACCCACACGCACTTCCTGCATCCCCCCACGCACCTCCTGCAACCCCCCACACACACCTCATGGAACCCCCCACACACGCACATTTTGCAACCCCCCACACACGCACCTCCTCCCCTCACACATGCAACCCCCCCTCACACACACGCATCTCCTGCAACCCTCCCACGCACATGCACCTCCTGTAACCCCACATACACGCACCTCCTGGAACCCCCCACACACGCACTTCCTGCAATCCCCCACATGCACCTCCTGCAACACCCCCACACATGCACCTTTCTGCAATCCCCACACACGCACGTCCTGCTCCCCACACACACATGCACCTCCTGCAACCCCCCACACACACATGCACCTCCTGCAACCCCCACACGCTCCTTCTGCAACCCCCCAAACACGCACCTCCTACCCATGCACACGCAACCCTCCCCCACACACACAAACACACATGCACCTCCTGGAACCCTCCCACGCACACGCACCTCCTGGCACACGCACCTCCTGCAACCCCCCACACACGCACCTCCTGCAACCCCCCACACACACGCACCTCCTGCAACCCCCCACACACACGCACCTCCTGCAACCCCCCACACACGCACCTCCTGCAAACCCCCCGCACACACCTCCTGCAAACCCCCCGCACGCACCTCCTGCAAACCCCACACACGCACCTCCTGAAACCCCCAACACGCACCTCCTGCAACCCCCACACACGCACCTCCTGCAACCCCCCCCACACGCACCTCCTGCAACCCCCCCCACACACGCACCTCGTGCAACCCCCCACACACACGCACCTCCTGCAACCCCCCACACACGCACCTCCTGCAACCCCCCACACACGCACCTCCTGCAAACCCCCCACGCCTCCTGCACCCCCCACACACGCACCTCCTGCAACCCCACCACACACGCACCTCCTGCAACCCCCCACACACGCACCTCCTGCAACCCCCCACACACACCTCCTGCAACCCCCCACACGCACCTCCTGCAACCCCCTCACACACGCACCTCTTGCAACCCCCCCCACACATGCACCTCCTGCAACCCCACCACACACACCACACCTCCTGCAACCCCCCACGCACCTCCTGCAACCCCCACAAACTCACCTCCTGCAACCCCCACACAACGCACCTCCTGCAACCCCCCACACGCACCTCCTGCAACCCCCTCACACACGCACCTCCTGCAACCCCCCACACACGCACCTCCTGCAACCCCCCCCACATGCACCTCCTGCAACCCCCCCACACACGCACCTCCTGCAACCCCCCACACACGCACCTCCTGCAACCCCCCACACACGCACCTCCTGCAACCCCCCACACGCACCTCCTGCAACCCCCTCACACACGCACCTCCTGCAACCCCCACACACGCACCTCCTGCAACCCCCACACACGCACCTCCTGCAACCCCCCACACACGCACCTCCTGCAACCCCCCACACACGCACCTCCTGCAACCCCCCACACACGCACCTCCTGCAACCCCCCCACACACGCACCTCCTGCAACCCCCCACACACGCACCTCCTGCAACCCCCCTAACGCACCTCCTACAACCCCCCTAATGCACCTCCTACAACCCCCCCTAACGCACCTCCTACAACCCCCCCTAACGCACCTCCTGCAACCCCCTAACGCACCTCCTGCAACCCCCACGCCCCTCCTCCTGCAACCCCCCACACACGCACTTCCTGCAACCCCCCCACACACACGACACCTCCTACAACCCTCCCACGCACACGCACCTCCTACAACCCTCCCACGCACACGCACCTCCTACAACCCTCCCCCGCACACGCACCTCCTGCAACCCCACCACACGCACCTCCTGCCCCCACACATGCAACCCCACACACAACACATGCACCCCTGTAACCCCCACATACACGCCTCCTGCAACCCCCAACACGCACTTCTTTCCTGCACCCTCCATCCACACTTCCTGCAACCCCCACCACACACAGCACTTTCCTGCAACCCCCCCCACACTTAGCACCTCCTGCAACCCCCCAGCCACCTCCTGCAACCCCCCCACACACCCCTAATGGAACCCCCCACACGCACTGTGACGGAACGAGATGTTACTGTCCGCCTGCGGGTGTGCTCCAATCTGCGTAGGCTTCTTCCCCCTTGTATTATCCCACCGGCCCGACTACCAAGGTTGGGACACCCGGCGTCTCGAGCGACCGGGATCAGCTTTGCGAGCGAGATGTCAACCGTAGCGAGGGGGACCTTGACGTGGACCCAGCCCGACCACTGAGGGATGACCCTCAGCGTCCCGAGCAGCTGGCCACTGACCTGTACGTGAGCTTGTACAGGTAACGGTCAGAACAGGTTCCGTCCGCGAAGATTCGGATCTCTCGGCAATCGGATTGGCCGATGGTCGATCGTTCGGGCTATTCGGATCACCCAGCGGTCGATGGGCCTCTTCGCTACGCAACACTGACCTATTCGGATATCCCGGTAATCAAGCTGGCAACCGGTCGATCGCGCGGAAGTATTCGGATCGTCCCGCGATCGATGTGGCCCTTCGCTACACAGCACTGACCTATTCGGGCTCCCAGTGGCTACAGATATCACAAGACGACCAGCACTCCGTTCGGATTTCGCGGTAGTCGATGCGCCCGCGCCCGGCAGGGTATTGATTCTTCGGATCTTCGGTGGTTACCTGAACGGGACTCCGTCGGCTAGTGGCATTCGGATCGCGCGGCGGTCGAAGCGCTCACGCGTGGCCAGGTGCAGATTCTTCGGATCTCTCGACAGTTAGCTGGACAGGCTCAGTCGGCTGTAGGTATTCCGATCGCGCGGCAGCGGCGCGCGGTATGTATTCGGTTCGTCCGGTGTGCTGAACCACGAGGGATGTCAGACACAGTTGGCAAATAGAGACACGAGACGCAGCTGCATGAACTCAAAACCAAAGACACTTTTATTTTTAACAACAGCAGTATTTATAACTTTCCCCACGAGCTCCACATCTGGAAAACCCCCTGCCCGCCCCCACAGGTATCATTGGCTACGGCGCATCGGGGCGTTGCCGATTCGGAACCGGAAGGTTCGGATCGGCCATTTTATCTCCTGCTCCGCCCGATCCGAACACGCGGCGGCAGAAAATGGCGGCAAATTTAAAACGGCATCCGTTACACAATAACAACACTTGTTTTACAGGTACTCCTCCGGCCAGCTGGAATGCAGGAACGTTGGTGCAACGGCACAAAACACATAGTTTATTGAATATCAGTGTCCTGATCCCCTGTCTCTGGCTGAGGGTGCTGGGCCAGTCCATCACATTCCTCCCCCGCCCCAAAGTCCGACGCACCCGGTAGGACTCCTACGGGTCGTGCCGGGGTAGTCGGTACTCCACCTTCCACCAAGTTCAGATCGGACCGTCGTGACAACCCGTCAGCATTGCCATTTTGTGCCCCTGGTCGATACTGAATAGTGAAGTTATAGGGTTGAAGCGCCAAGCTCCAACGCAACAGCCGGCCATTCTCTCCCGCCACCCGGTTTAACCACACCAGGGGATTATGGTCCGTGAGTACAGTAAACGATCGTCCATACACATATGGCTGAAACTTGCGTAGGGCCCAGACCAGAGCCAGACACTCCTTCTCCACCGCAGCATACCCCACCTCCCGCGGTAACAGTTTTCTGCTAATGAAGGCCACTGGATGGTCTCCCCCGTCGTCCCCCACCTGGCTCAGGACAGCTCCCAGTCCGAACATGGACGCGTCTGTGTGGATGATAAAACGCCGGTTATAATCGGGAGCTGCCAGTAGAGGAGCTTGAGTCAAAGCGGTCTTTAATTGTTGAAAAGCCCGCTCACAATCCGGGGACCACAGGACTTGTCGAGGTAGGGACTTCTTAGTCAGGTCTGTCAGGGGTTTGGCCAGATCACTATACCGGGGCACAAATTTTCGGTAATAACCTGCTGTACCCAGAAAGGCTAGAACTTGCGTCTTAGTTACGGGGGTGGGCCAGTCCAAGATAGCTTCTATTTTAGCGGGCTCAGGTCGCTGTACCCCGCACCCTACCCGGTGACCCAGGTACTGTACCTCTGCCATCCCCACCTTACACTTCTCAGGCTTGAGGGTTAAATTGGCGTCCCTGATGCGTCCCAGGACCGTCCCCACGTGGACCAAGTGTTCCTCCCAGCTCTGACTGAAAATGGCGATGTCGTCCAGGTACGCACACGCAAAACCCTGGAGGCCATCGAGGAGGCGATCTATTAAGCGTTGGAATGTGGCGGGGGCGTTCTTCATCCCGAACGGCATGACTTTAAACTGATACAAGCCGAACGGGGTGATGAAGGCCGACTTCGGGATCGCCTCCCCGGCAAGGGGTATCTGCCAATACCCCTTGCACAGATCCACCGTGGTCAGAAAATGACCTCCGGCGATCTGGTCCAGTAACTCATCGACCCGGGGCATCGGGTAGGCGTCAGTCGTGGTGCAATCATTCACCCGTCGGTAATCTACACAGAACCGGGTGGTCCCGTCCTTTTTGGGTACCAAAACCACGGGCGATGCCCACGGGCTGGCGGACGGCTCAATGACCCCCAGTTCCAGCATCTCCCGAATCTCAGTCCGCATGGTCTCCCGGACGGCCTCCGGAAGACGGTACGCCGGCTGTCGCAGAGGCCGCTGCCCGGGGGTGTCCACGGGGTGAATGGCTTGGTCGGTATAACCCGGCAGGGCCGAAAAGACTTCGGAATAACCCCGAAGTAGTTGCCGTACTTGGGCCTGCTTTTCTGACCCCAACGCCTCCCCCAGTTGCACCTGATCCACACCCGAGGGTTGTCTAGTCACCCCCGGTAACTCTACCAGGGGAAACGGTTCCGTCTCCTCGCCCGCGGGAGCACATATGGCCTCCACGGTCTCCGGGCGTTCGTGGAAGGCCTTCAACATATTGACGTGGTACGTCCGTTGGATTCTGGTGTTCGCGCAACTCGCCACCACATAGGTGGTATCCCCCAGCCGGGTTACCACCGTGTAGGGACCTTGCCAGGCCGCCTGCAGCTTGTTCTGCCGCTGTGGTTTCAACACCAGAACCCGCTGTCCTACACAGAACGAGCGGCTGCAAGCAGCCCGGTCGTACCACGTCTTCTGTTGAGTCTGAGCGGCCTCCACGTTTTCCCGGACCAACCCCGCCAGTTCTGTCAAGCGCTCCCGGAGCTTCAGGACATAACTCACGACCGGGACTCCATCGTCCTCCTGCTCCCCCTCCCACTGGGACCTAACGAGATCCAGGGGGCCCCTCACCTGACGTCCGTACAGCAGCTCGAACGGAGAGTACCCGGTAGATTCCTGCGGCACCTCCCGGTATGCGAACAGCAAGTGGGGCAAGTACTGCTCCCAGTCTTTCCTCTCGTGTACAAAGGCCCGCAGGAGTTGTTTCAAGGTGCCATTAAATCGCTCACACAGTCCGTTGGTCTGCGGGTGATACGGGGCACTGTGTAATGCCTTGACCCCACACAGACGCCAGAGCTGCTGGGTGAGCTCAGCAGTAAACTGGGTCCCTTGGTCAGATAATATCTCTCGTGGAAATCCCACCCTCGTAAACACCCGCAGCAAAGCATCTGCTACTGTGTCCGCCTGTATGTTGGCCAAAGCCACGGCCTCAGGGTACCGGGTTGCGTAATCTACAATGGTGAGTATATACTTCTTCCCGGTAGCACTGGGTCGGGGTAATGGCCAATAAGGTCGACCGCCACCCGACTAAAAGGCTCCTGTATGATGGGCATGGGGCGTAGAGGTACCTTCGGGTGATCCCCGGCCTTTCCCGCCTTCTGGCAGACAGGGCATGTGCGGCAAAATTCGCGGGTGTCCTCGCTAAGGCGGGGCCAGAAAAAGGCACGCGCCAACCGGTGGCGGGTCTTTTTCTGCCCCAGATGTCCCGCCAATGGTATATCGTGTGCTAAGCGCAGGAGCTCTTGTCTTGGGCCCTGGGGAACCACCAGTTGTTTCTGGGGGACTTGATTCTTCCCGGATCCCTCCCTCTCGGTATATCTATATAGCAGCCCATTCTCCCACTCTATCCGGTCACTGCGGTCTCTGTCCAGTCCCTGGCCAGCCCGGTCACGATAGCCCTGCAATGTGGGATCCGTCCGAGTTTGATAGCGGAGCGTCTCGGGGGAGCTCCAGGGGCAGGGAACGTCAGGGAGTCGGGGACAAGTCGGTATAGGTAGGGGCGTAGGGATGCAGGGATCGAGCGGGGAGTGGGAGTCGAGCGGGGAGTGGGAGTCGAGCGGGGAGTGGAGTCGGGCGGGAAGGGGCGGGTGGGGAATCGGGCGGGGTGCGGGAATCGGGCGGGGTGGGGGAAAACGTCTCACCTGGGTCCCTCTCGGAGTGCCATTGCTGTAACGTGTGCTCTGTGATCTAGTAGTGACTGGTGCGGCCGCTTCCATGGAGTAGGCAGAGACCAGTCGACCCAGATCATTACCGAGGAGCACCTCGGCTGGTAGTTGGTTCAGCAACCCCACTCTGACTACTTTCTCTCCGGATCCCCAGTCCAGGTGGACCCGGGCCGTCTCCAGCCGGAGAACCTTTCCACCAGCCACCCGTACCGCAACGGTATTTTGTAACCGGTCGTTCTGTTGGACTAAGTGGGGCCGGACCAACGTGATGGTAGCCCCAGAGTCTCGGAGTCCTTCAGCCGCCTTCCCATTGACCCACACCGCCTGGCGGTGGTGATGGCGATTATCGGCCGCGGCAGCTTGTACCGGGTCTGCCTCGTGCAGTCGCTCCCATTCCTCCGGAGCCTCCGGCCAGGGGGATCAGCGTCGTAGCAATGAGTAGACTGTGGTGGTCTAGGCGATGATCTTGTCAGGTCCGGTCGGTTAGGGCAATTCTGCTTATAATGTCCGTCTTGGTTGCATCCATAGCAGCGTATGTTGGCCATGGTATTGGGGCGACTGGGGGTCGGGCGACCAGCGGTCGAACCGTCGGTACTGGGAGTGACGGGGCCGGAATCACTGGTCGGGGAAGTAAGGGCCGCTCTCCCCCCGTGACTTTCCGCGTGTCAACATATTCATCGGCCCAAATAGCTGCTTGCTGTACAGTGTGGGGTTTCCTGTCCCGCACCCACTCCCGGATGGCGGTGGGCGTATGTTCAAAGAACTGCTCCAGCAGGAGCAGTTGTGTTATCTCGGTTACAGTCTCGGCTTTGCTTCCCAAAAACCATGTGCGTAAATCCCGCTGGAGTCGGTGGGCCCACTCCACATGGGTAGCGCCGCTGGGTCGGCGGGAGTTTCTAAATTTAGCCCGACTGGCTTCTGGGGTCACTGCGAATCGGCTTAGCAGCGCCTGCTTCACGTGCCCATAGTTGGTAGCTTCCTCATCTGGCACCGTGCGGTATGCCTCCGCGGCCCGCCCGGTCAATTTGCACGCCAGGATTCTTACCCAGTCCGTGGGATGCACTTCGTGGACTTGACACAACCGCTCGAAATCCTGGAGATAACTCTCTATTTCTTCGTCGGTCTCGCGGAAGTCTTTAAACGCCTGGAAGGGCACCTTTCTCCCCGGGGATCGCTCCACCCGGAGGCTGTTATCTCGCTGGCTCCGCACTTCTGCCAACCGCAGTTCGTGCTCGCGTTCTCTTTCTCGCTCTTCCTCCTGGCAGATTTCTCGAACCAGGTGCTGCATCACTGCTTCTGTCGGGGCTGCTCCGTAGAAAGCGGCCCGTTCTCGGACCTTCCTCTGTAGGGCACTTTCGTCGGCTCCAGCCGCGACGATGACCGGTGAGGTGTCGGCGGGTAGCGCTGTGCTCGCCGTACCTTGGTCCAACCGTTGTAGCTCCTCTATTAGGGTGTCTCGACTCTTGGAACCCGGAGTGCCCCACGGTTTTCTAGCATGTTCCGCAAAGTGTCTCGTTTGTAGTCGGCATACACTGCCATGATGGGCTCTTCGGGGAGGTCGATAGTATTGATGGCAGAGAGCAATCCCACCGCTGCCACCAGTGTGACGGAACGAGATGTTACTGTCCGCCTGCGGGTGTGCTCCAATCTGCGTAGGCTTCTTCCCCCTTTGTATTATCCCACCGGCCCGACTACCAAGGTTGGGACACCCGGCGTCTCGAGCGACCGGGATCAGCTTTGCGAGCGAGATGTCAACCGTAGCGAGGGGGACCTTGACGTGGACCCAGCCCGACCACTGAGGGATGACCCTCAGCGTCCCGAGCAGCTGGCCACTGACCTGTACGTGAGCTTGTACAGGTAACGGTCAGAACAGGTTCCGTCCGCGAAGATTCGGATCTCTCGGCAATCGGATTGGCCGATGGTCGATCGTTCGGGCTATTCGGATCACCCAGCGGTCGATGGGCCTCTTCGCTACGCAACACTGACCTATTCGGATATCCCGGTAATCAAGCTGGCAACCGGTCGATCGCGCGGAAGTATTCGGATCGTCCCGCGATCGATGTGGCCCTTCGCTACACAGCACTGACCTATTCGGGCTCCCAGTGGCTACAGATATCACAAGACGACCAGCACTCCGTTCGGATTTCGCGGTAGTCGATGCGCCCGCGCCCGGCAGGGTATTGATTCTTCGGATCTTCCGGTGGTTACCTGAACGGGACTCCGTCGGCTAGTGGCATTCGGATCGCGCGGCGGTCGAAGCGCTCACGCGTGGCCAGGTGCAGATTCTTCGGATCTCTCGACAGTTAGCTGGACAGGCTCAGTCGGCTGTAGGTATTCCGATCGCGCGGCAGCGGCGCGCGGTATGTATTCGGTTCGTCCGGTGTGCTGAACCACGAGGGATGTCAGACACAGTTGGCAAATAGAGACACGAGACGCAGCTGCATGAACTCAAAACCAAAGACACTTTTATTTTTAACAACAGCAGTATTTATAACTTTCCCCACGAGCTCCACATCTGGAAAACCCCCTGCCCGCCCCCACAGGTATCATTGGCTACGGCGCATCGGGGCGTTGCCGATTCGGAACCGGAAGGTTCGGATCGGCCATTTTATCTCCTGCTCCGCCCGATCCGAACACGCGGCGGCAGAAAAGGGCGGCAAATTTAAAACGGCATCCGTTACACAATAACAACACTTTTGTTTACAGGTACTCCTCCGGCCAGCTGGAATGCAGGAACGTTGGTGCAACGGCACAAAACACATAGTTTATTGAATATCAGTGTCCTGATCCCCTGTCTCTGGCTGAGGGTGCTGGGCCAGTCCATCACACGCACCTCCTGCAACCCCCCCACACATGCACCTCCTGCAACCCCCCCACACACGCACCTCCTGCAACCCCCCACACACGCACCTTTTGCAACCACCCACACACGCACCTTTTGCAACCACCCACACACGCACCTTTTGCAACCCCCACACACGCACCTTTTTTGCAACCCCCACACACGCACCTTTTGCAAACCCCCACACACGCACCTGCAAACCCCCACACACGCACCTTTTGCAATCCCCACACACGCACCTTTTGCAACCCCCCACACAGGCACCTTGCAACCCCCACACACGCACCTCCTGCAACCCCCAGACACGCACCTCCTGCCCTCACACATGCACATGCAACCCCCCCACACACACGCATCTCCTACAACCCTCCCACGCACACGCACCTCCTGTAACCCCACATACACGCTATGACGGAATGGGATGTTGTTCCGCCTGCGGGTGTGCTCAATCTGCGTGACCCCTTCGCTTACCGCTGGCCCGACTACCGAGTGACGCGCACTCGGCGTCTCGTGCGGCCTGGCGTGACCCTGGGGAAGGGTTAGCGGGCGGTGGAGGGGACCCCTGCCTGGAACCAGCCCGACCACTGAGCCATACGGCACTCAGCGTCCCGAGCAGCTGGCTCACTGACCTTGGGGTTGTGGGACGTCCGTGGAGATCGGATCTGCCAGCCACGGAGGAATCTTCGGATCTATGTGGGAAACGTTTCGGATCTTGCGGGAAACGTTTCCGATCGCGGTGCGGGTAACTTTTCGGATCTCAATGGAGGAATGACCTTTCGGATCGGATCGGCTGAAGGGAACTTCGAATCTGGCAGAACGGGCGAGGGATTCGGACCTTCCCGCGATCCCTCGCAACACCGTAGCGAGGTACGCGGCCGCGCCCTTCGGTTCGGATCTCCGTCTCTCTGAGAACCGAATCTTCCTGCGCTGCGCCTCTGCCCTGCTACTCGATGCAGGCACAGAGCGCTCTCTTCGGTTCGTACCTGGATGGACACCGTACCCTGAGATCGCGGGGGACTCTCAGATACGAAAATACGGTGGAGAAATAAGACACACCAGTCAAAGCTGAATGCACTGCAGGAACTCCCTTTATTGTTTACAGTACAAGCATTTATTACCTCTGCACACAATTAGAATACAATGGGACTCCCCGCCCGCCCTCCCAGGACCCATTGGCCCTTGGCCTTCAGGGAGTCGCCAATTCGGACCGGATGGTCCGAATCGGCCATTTTGCGATCCGAACCGGATGGTTCGGATCGGCCATTTTCCGAATCGAGAATTCTCAACTGCGCCACAAGGTGATCGGAAAATGGCGGCGAGCAAGGCAACAAAGGGAAAATACATTACACAATAAACCAACGGGGAACACTCTATTACACCACACAATCACATCTAAATAAAAGTACTTATAAAATTAGGTGCGTGCCACCACACCCAAGTGTCCATGTCACCACTGTCACTGCACCGCCCCTGGCTGAGGGTGCTGGGCCATTCCGTGACACTCCTCCCCCTCCCCCAGTTCGACGCACCTGGTCTGACCCCACCGGGTCATACCGGGGAAGTCGGTGCTCCCAGGCCCATAGTCAGTCTGGGGAGGCCGAGTCACCAGGCCTCTCCATTTGGCCTTGCGGCCGTGCCAGCTTGGTCGGGACCCCATGTCCTTAGGGTTTCCCCGGCTGGGCGAGAGGACATACATCTGGGCCGGCGTGCCTCCTGTGTCCCCTCCAGGGCTACCGCTCCCCCGGGGAACCCGGGTGCTAAATGCACACGCCCGGGTGCCCAGGTCAGCCGTGGGAAGAAACCGTGGCTGCGTGAGGCCCCCCCTCCCAAGGGTTGCCGAAATGGGCAGAGGCCTGCGGCGCTCTGCCTGTTGCCAGCTCTTCCACTGGATGGCCAGGTACGGGCACGGCAACCGAAGGAGCAAGTGGGGCCAAACCTGACTGCTCTTCCTGGTAGCCGACAAGGGAGACAAAGGGATGCAACCGCAGTTGCACGGGGTCATCCTCACTCGGCCCCTCGGGGCGAGGTGGGAGAAACGGGCAGAGGCCAGCGGCGCTCTGCCCTGGTGTCAGCTCTTCCGCTGGGTGGGGATCTCCTTGCGGAGGTTGGTTCCTTTTCCCCCCAGGCCCATCAGCAGTGGCGCACCACCCAGCCTGGAGGACCATCTGTCTGCCCCACCTGGCAGACTGTGGTGGTGGGCGAGGCCAGCAGCGCCCTGCCCCGTGGCCAGCTCCTCAGCTGGGGAAGGATCTCCTTGCGGGAGGACGGTTACTTCACCCCTCGGGGCAACCAAGGGTTGCGCACAACCCATCCCGGGGAACCATCCGTCTGCTCCTCCTGGCAGACTTTGAGTAGTGGGCAGAGACCAGCGGCGCTCTGCCCCGTAGCCAGCTCTCTGCTGGTGGGAGATCCCCTTGCGGGAGGACGGTTACTTCACCCCCGAGGCAAACAAGGGTTGCGCACAACCCATCCCGGGGAACCATCCGTCTGCTCCTCCCGGCAGACCTTGAGTGGTGGGCAGAGACCAGCGGCACTCTGCCCCGTAGCCAGCTCTTCTGCTGGTTGGAGATCTCCTTGGGGAAGGATGGTCTCTTCACCCCCCGGGGCAAACACTGGTTGGGCACAACCCATCCCGGGGAACATCTGTCTGCTCCACCTGGCAGACTGTCAGCAGGGGGCAGAGGCCAGCGACGCTCTGCCCCGTGGCCAGCTCTTCCGCTGGTTGCCATCTCCTTGTGGCGGGATGGTCTCTTCACCCCCGGGGCAATCAGTGGTTGCGCGCGCACCTCCCGGGGAACCATCCGTCTGCTCCTCCTGGCAGACGTTGAGTAGTGGGCAGAGGCCAGCGGCACTCTGCCCCGTAGCCAGCTCTTCCGCTGGGTGGAGATCTCCTTGGGGAAGGATGGTCTCTTCACCCCCCGGGGCAAACAATGGTTGCGCACAACCCATCCCGGGGGGACCATCCGTCTCCTCCCCCGCTGGACCCGCGGCCTCGGCCACCCTGTCCTCTTGCGGGGTGCAGGGGGTAACTTCCTCAGTCGACCCCCCCACGGGCACCCATGGGTCCGCCTCGGCCTCCCATAGGTCCCAAACCTGGGGACTGTCGACTTCCTCCGCCGACCCGTCCCACCACGGGGAGCTCAGGCTCGACTGCGGAACGCCGTCCAACAGTCTCCGATAAGCCACCTCGAGCTCCCACTCTCGCTCGGCTAGGGACTCCAGCTCCTCAAACACCGAGTCCCTGCTGTCTGACGGGATCTCCAGTTCCCGTCGCTCCAGGATGTCTTCCATCCGCTCCTCGGTCTCCTCTCCAAACTCGGGGTCGGCGGCCATGCCCTCGTAGAGCAGCCCCGTGCCCCCGTAGCGAGGCCCTGCCGTGGAACTGCCTCCAGTAGGACGCACTGTCGGGGCGGCGGTTAGCCACCGGAGCGCGCGGTACTCGGCGTCCAGTGCGATCTCCTGCTGCACCAGACTCCGGAGCTCGTCCTCCCACTCCTCTGGGGCCGACCTTGCAGGAACGCTGCTCGCACATCGTACTGCACTCGATGGACGACAGCGTCGGAGGGAATGTACACCCCATGGCAGTCCCGCTCATGGTCCAGAGCCTCGTACCACAGTTCCTCTGTGGACCTCTGGTCCTGCTCCAGGCCCTCCTGCAGCTCTCTTGCCAACCCGACCTTCATGTCGGCGAAGGTGCCAGCAGGAGCACCGCTCCTCAACGGGGAATGGGGCGTCCTCAGATGCAGCTCCAGGCGGGCTGTGAGTCTTCATCCGAAGGTCGCGGGGATAAGTGACGTCCCCCGTACAGGCTCCAGGCGAGCTGAGAGTCCCGCAAGCGTAGTCACTGGGGGTTGCAGATTCCCCAGGTGAAGCTCCAGTCGAGCTGTGAGCCTCGACCCAGGGTTCCACAGGGTAGGGTTCGGGGTCAACATAATCCGTCTCTGCTCCGCGGAGCTCTGCCAACCGCAGCTCGTGCTGGCGTTCCTTCTCTTGCTCAACTTCCCGGTAGAACTCCCGAATCACTTGATATCTGGCCCCCTCCGCCGGGGCATCACCGAGCAGGGCAATCCGACGCCGCAACTCTCTGAGGCCAGCATCTTCCTCCACCTCTGCGCAGACAGGGCTGGGGACGGGCGTCATCGCCTCGTCCTTATCCATCCTGGTCAGTTCCTTGATCAGGGTCTTCCTCTTTTTGTTACCCGGCGTTCCTCCCCGGTTCTCCAACATCCCACGCAGGGTGTCCCTGTCGTAGGGGTTGTACACCGCCATGGCGTAAGTCTCCTAGGGGTCTGCAGAGAGCGATCCCACCGCTGCCACCAGTATGACGGAATGAGATGTTGTTCCGCCTGCGGGTGTGCTCAATCTGCGTGACCCCTTCGCTTACCGCTGGCCCGACTACCGAGTGACGCGCACTCGGCGTCTCGTGCGGCCTGGCGTGACCCTGGGGAAGGGTTAGCGGGCGGTGGAGGGGACCCCTGCCTGGAACCAGCCCGACCACTGAGCCATACGGCACTCAGCGTCCCGAGCAGCTGGCTCACTGACCTTGGGGTTGTGGGACGTCCGTGGAGATCGGATCTGCCAGCCACGGAGGAATCTTCGGATCTATGTGGGAAACGTTTCGGATCTTGCGGGAAACGTTTCCGATCGCGGTGCGGGTAACTTTTCGGATCTCAATGGAGGAATGACCTTTCGGATCGGATCGGCTGAAGGGAACTTCGAATCTGGCAGAACGGGCGAGGGATTCGGACCTTCCCGCGATCCCTCGCAACACCGTAGCGAGGTACGCGGCCGCGCCTTCGGTTCGGATCTCCGTCTCTCTGAGAACCGAATCTTCCTGCGCTGCGCCTCTGCCCTGCTACTCGATGCAGGCACAGAGCGCTCTCTTCGGTTCGTACCTGGATGGACACCGTACCCTGAGATCGCGGGGACTCTCAGATACGAAAATACGGTGGAGAAATAAGACACACCAGTCAAAGCTGAATGCACTGCAGGAACTCCTTTATTGTTTACAGTACAAGCATTTATTACCTACACAATTAGAATACAATGGGACTCCCCGCCCGCCCTCCCAGGACCCATTGGCCCTTGGCCTTCAGGGAGTCGCCAATTCGGACCGGATGGTCCGAATCGGCCATTTTGCGATCCGAACCGGATGGTTCGGATCGGCCATTTTCGAATCGAGAATTCTCAACTGCGCCACAAGGTGATCGGAAAATGGCGGCGAGCAAGGCAACAAAGGGAAAATACATTACACAATAAACCAACGGGGAACACTCTATTACACCACACAATCACATCTAAATAAAAGTACTTATAAAATTAGGTGCGTGCCACCACACCCAAGTGTCCATGTCACCACTGTCACTGCACCGCCCCTGGCTGAGGGTGCTGGGCCATTCCGTGACACACGCACCTCCTGGAACCCCCCACACACGCACTTCCTGCAACACCCCCACACATGCACCTTTCTGCAACCCCCACACACGCACGTCCTGCTCCCCACACACACATGCACCTCCTGCAACCAGGGGTCAAGTCCTGGGAAAAAAAGTGAGGGAACTCACCCAAGATTTCCATTACCCCGCCAACTGGAAAAAAATAAAGTATGCTCGTTTTATTTATATATATAATATATATATATATATCTATTATATATATATATATATATATATATAATTAAAACGGGAATATTTGTAACATTGAAGCCTATGGGATTCGCCTGAATAAACCTGTCGAATGAAACCACTGAACAGCAGGGCATTTCACTGACATTTATCTGCTGTTCAATGTGAATAGATTAACCATTGCTTCTCTATGAGGGATTTCAATGCCACCGAACAGGCACCGTATTTCACTGCCCTCGGACACCGTATTTCACTGCCGCCGAACAGCACCCGTAGTTTGCTGGCAATTTGCCGATATTTGACGAATTGCCTGCTTTTGAATAGCCACGAAATTTGCACCGTACGGTAACGGGGAAATTTACTGTTCGGTTCAATTTCGGGGCCATTTCGGCTCTCTGAATAACCCTTTAAGTGTTATTCAGAGAGCACACACATAGAGGATGGGCACACACACAGAGGATGGGCACACAGCGCTGTTTCCAGGTTAGGTGCATGGAATAATTTACGCCCTGTTGGGGACTGCACCTCCTGTGGTGATAGGGCAGTGACTGCTTGCAGGAGCCTGATGGGAGTTGCAGTGCATGGCAGAAGAAAGGACACTTTCTGACTTGTGTATTGGAGTGATTGATGGTTACAGCAAGCCAAAACTCTTCTCTCCATCCATGGTGGGCTGCAACTGCATAAGTGACACTTTGGTAAAGTTGAGGTGTCCTCCCTGCACAGGATTGGGGAGAGGAGGACATGTCTCTGTGTCTCCTCTGACTTGCCACATGACTGGGACAATGCTTAGAGAAGATCCAGCATTTTAAAGGAACCCCTCCCCCCAGTCTCTGCAGTGTGGGCCAGCCCTGTCCCCCTTACCTCTAATCTGGAATACACAACTATAACATTCCTCACCCAGGACCTCACTGGATACATCCCACCTCCCAGGGCTCTGTGTCAGAGCAGGTTCTCCTCTTTTCAGAGTGCCCTGCACCCCAAACATTGAGAGCTGACAGATACGTTTTTTGGAGGTCCCAGTGTCCTCATGCAGCCTCCTTCACTTGTTCCCCAGAGGAAACGCAGGGGGATCTGTTAATCTCCACATGTACAGAGCCAGCATGAGCCCCCCCCCACCCCGGGAGAGGCCGGACCAGCAGCTCACCTCTCATTGGATGCCTGCTTCTGCTCCTGTGTAAAGACATGTCTGCCTGTAACACTATGCAAAGGGCAGGACCACTCACGGACACCTTGCTCCCCTGTAGCGATGACTTTGGAGAGATGCTGTTCCTCCACTAGCAGCATCTAAAGTGAAAGGGGTGGGATCCTCCTCCTCTACAGGGTCGCTCTGTGTGACCTCACACACAGAGCGCACGTGCCTGCAGCTGGCAGATGCGCAGTTGCGAGTGTGTCTGCCGGAAGAGGCTGTGATCACATGGGAGCTCAGCTCCAGCGCTTCTCACAGTCTACTCCGGCTGGGTCCGTTATCACAACCAGTGACTCTGCGTTCCCACTGCGTTCCCACTGCAGGAAAAGTGCGGGAACGCCGTTCCCTCGCGTTCCTGCTGGACTCGAGCCCTGCCTGCAACCCCCCCACACATGCACCTCCTGCAACCCCCACACGCTCCTTCTGCAACCCCCCACACACGCATCTCCTACCCATGCACACGCAACCCTCCCCCACACACACAAACACACATGCACCTCCTGGAACCCTCCCACGCACACGCATCTCCTGGCACACGCACCTCCTGCAACCCCCCACACACGCAACTCCTGCAACCCCCCACACACACGCACCTCCTGCAACCCCCCCACACACACGCACCTCCTGCAACCCCCCCACACACGCACCTCCTGCAAACCCCCCGCACACACCTCCTGCAAACCCCCCGCACGCACCTCCTGCAAACCCCACACACGCACCTCCTGCAAACCCCACACACGCACCTCCTGAAACCCCCAACACGCACCTCCTGCAACCCCCCACACACGCACCTCCTGCAACCCCCCACACACGCACCTCCTGCAACCCCCCACACACGCACCTCCTGCAAACCCCCACACGCACCTCCTGCAAATCCCCCACACGCACCTCCTGCAACCCCCCACACACGCACCTCCTGCAACCCCCCACACACGCACCTCCTGCAACCCCCCACACGCACCTCCTGCAACCCCCCACACGCACCTCCTGCAACCCCCTCACACACGCACCTCTTGCAACCCCCCACACATGCACCTCCTGCAACCCCACCACACACACCACACCTCCTGCAACCCCCCACGCACCTCCTGCAACCCCCACAAACTCACCTCCTGCAACCCCCCACACACGCACCTCCTGCAACCCCCCCACACGCACCTCCTGCAACCCCCCACACGCACCTCCTGCAACCCCCTCACACACGCACCTCCTGCAACCCCCCACACACGCACCTCCTGCAACCCCCCCACATGCACCTCCTGCAACCCCCCACACATGCACCTCCTGCAACCCCCACACACGCACCTCCTGCAACCCCCCACACACGCACCTCCTGCAACCCCCCACACACGCACCTCCTGCAACCCCCCACACGCACCTCCTGCAACCCCCTCACACACGCACCTCCTGCAACCCCCACACGCACCTCCTGCAACCCCCCACACACGCACCTCCTGCAACCCCCCACACACGCACCTCCTACAACCCCCCACACACGCACCTCCTGCAACCCCCCCACACACGCACCTCCTGCAACCCCCCACACACGCACCTCCTGCAACCCCCCTAATGCACCTCATTCAACCCCCTAACGCACCTCATTGAACCCCCCCCTAACGCACCTCCTGCAACCCCCCTAACGCACCTCCTGCAACCCCCCTAACGCACCTCCTGCAACCCCCACGCCCCTCCTGCAACCCCCCACACACGCACTTCCTGCAACCCCCCCACACACGCACCTCCTACAACCCTCCCACGCACACGCACCTCCTACAACCCTCCCACGCACACGCACCTCCTGCCCCCACAAATGCAACCCCCACACACACACATGCACCTCCTGTAACCCCCACATACACGCACCTCCTGCAACCCCCCACACGCACTTCCTGCAACCTCCATCCACACTTCCTGCAACCCCCACCCACACGCACTTCCTGCAACCCCCCCACACGCACCTCCTGCAACCCCCACGCACCTCCTGCAACCCCCCCACACACCCCTAATGGAACCCCCCACACGCACCTCCTGCAACCCCCCCACACATGCACCTCCTGCAACCCCCCCACACACGCACCTCCTGCAACCACCCACACACGCACCTTTTGCAACCCCCCACACACGCACCTTTTGCAACCCCCCACACACGCACCTTTTGCAACCCCCACACACGCACCTTTTGCAACCCCCCACACACGCACCTTTTGCAACCCCCCACACACGCACCTTTTGCAAACCCCCACACACGCACCTTTTGCAATCCCCACACACGCACCTTTTGCAACCCCCCACACAGGCACCTTTTGCAACCCCCCCACACACGCACCTCCTGCAACCCCCAGACACGCACCTCCTGCCCTCACACATGCACATGCAACCCCCACACACACACGCATCTCCTACAACCCTCCCACGCACACGCACCTCCTGTAACTCCACATACACGCACCTCCTGGAACCCCCACACACGCACTTCCTGCAACACCCCCACACATGCACCTTTCTGCAACCCCCACACACGCACGTCCTGCTCCCCACACACACATGCACCTCCTGCAACCCCCCCACACATGCACCTCCTGCAACCCCCACACGCTCCTTCTGCAACCCCCCACACACGCATCTCCTACCCATGCACACGCAACCCTCCCCCACACACACAAACACACATGCACCTCCTGGAACCCTCCCACGCACACGCATCTCCTGGCAAACGCACCTCCTGCAACCCCCACACACGCAACTCCTGCAACCCCCCCACACACACGCACCTCCTGCAACCCCCCCACACACGCACCTCCTGCAACCACCCGCACACACCTCCTGCAAACCCCCCGCACGCACCTCCTGCAAACCCCACACACGCACCTCCTGAAACCCCCCACACGCAACTCCTGCAACCCCCCCACACATGCACCTCCTGCAACCCCACCACACACACGCACCTCCTGCAACCCCCCCACACACGCACCTCCTGCAACCCCCCCACACACGCACCTCCTACAACCCCCCACACACCATCACCTCCTGCAATCCCACGCACACCCTGCAACCCCCACGCACATGCACCTCCTACCCATGCACACGCAACCCTCCCCCCCACACACAAACACACATGCACCTCCTGGAACCCTCCCACGCACACGCACCTCCTGGCACACGCACCTCCTGCAACCCCCCACACACGCACCTCCTGCAACCCCCCCACACACACGCACCTCCTGCAAACCCCCCGCACACACCTCCTGCAAACCCCCCGCACACACCTCCTGCAAACCCCCCGCACATACCTCCTGCAAACCCCCCGCACGCACCTCCTGCAAACCCCACACACGCACCTCCTGCAACCCCCCTAACGCACCTCCTGCCAGGGGCGGATCCAGGGGGGGCAACGGAGCAATTGCCCCCCCCCCCGAGATTTGAGCCGGGGACCCAGATGCCGCCGGGCAGCGCGGGAGCGCCTGCCCGGTCCTGAAGAGTGCGTCCTGTTAAAGGTGAGGCGGCTGCGTGCGTGCGCAGCCGGTCACGTGGTCCGGCTAATCAGGTGGTACTGAGTCTCTGTACCACCTGACTGGCCGGACCGCGTGACCTGCGCACGCACGCAGCCGCATGCCTTTAACAGGACGCACTCTTCAGGACCGGGCAGGCGCTCCCGCGCTGCCCGGCGGCATCTGGGTCCCCTCAACCCCTGAACACCGGAGCTGGAGGCCTGGAGCAATATCCAGGTGAGAGCTGGGCAAATCCATGTGCAAACTGGGGGCAAATCCATGTGTAAACTGGGGGAAAATCCATGACCTGGGGGCAAATCCATGACCTGGGGGCAAATCCATGAGCTGGGGGCAAATCCATGAGCTGGGCAAATCCATGACCTGGGGGCAAATCCATGAGCTGGGGGCAAATCCATGAGCTGGGCGCAAATCCATGACCTGGGGGCAAATCCATGACCTGGGGGCAAATCCATGAGCTGGGGGCAAATCCATGAGCTGGGGGCAAATCCATGACCTGGGCAAATCCATGAGCTGGGGGCAAATCCATGAGCTGGGGGCAAATCCATGAGCTGGGGGCAAATCCATGACCTGGGCAAATCCATGAGCTGGGGGCAAATCCATGAGCTGGGGGCAAATCCATGACCTGGGGGCAAATCCATGAGCTGGGGGCAAATCCATGAGCTGGGGGCAAATCCATGAGCTGGGGGCAAATCCATGTGTGAGCTGGGGGCAAATCCATGTGTGAGCTGGGGCAAATCCATGAGCTGGGGCAAATCCATGTGTGAGCTGGGGCAAATCCATGAGCTGGGGCAAATCCATGAGATGGGGGCAAATCCATGTGTGAGCTGGGGGCTCTCTGCTCCTCTAGATTGTAAAATCCGGGGTGCCCTCTGCTCCTCTAGATTGTAAACTCCTGGGTGCCCTCTGCTCCTCTAGATTGTAAACTCCTGGGTGCCCTCTGCTCCTCTAGATTGTAAACTCCTGGGTGCCCTCTGCTCCTCTAGATTGTAAGCTCCTGGGTGCCCTCTGCTTTTCTAGATTGTAAACTCCTGTGAGCCGGGCCCTCTGCTCCTCTAGATTGTAAGCTCCTGTGAGCCGGGCCCTCTGCTCCTCTAGATTGTAAGCTCCTGTGAGCCGGACCCTCTGCTCCTCTAGATTGTAAGGTCCTGTGAGCCGGACCCTCTGCTCCTCTAGATTGTAAGCTCCTGTGAGCAGGGCCCTCTGCTCCTCTAGATTGTAAACTCCTGTGAGCCGGGCCCTCTGCTCCTCTAGATTGTAAGCTCCTGTGAGCCGGACCCTCTGCTCCTTCAGATTGTAAGCTCCTGTGAGCCGGACCCTCTGCTCCTCTAGATTGTAAGCTCCTGTGAGCCGGGCCCTCTGTAAATTCTCGTGAGTCGGACTCTCTGCTAAAACACCTTATTTTCTGTCAGTGCCCCTCCCGAGACTAGTCTCTGGATCCGCCCCTGCAACCCCCAACGCCCCTCCTGCAACCCCCCACACACGCACTTCCTGCAACCCCCCACACACGCACCTCCTACAACCCTCCCACGCACACGCACCTCCTACAACCCTCCCACGCACACGCACCTCCTGGAACCCCCACACACAAGCACCTCCTGGAACCCCCACACACAAGCACCTCCTGCAACCCCACACACACCTCCTGCAACCCCCCCACACACGCACATCCTACAACCTCCCCCACACACCATCACCTCCTCCTGCAATCCCACGCACACCCTGCAACCCCCACGCACATGCACCTCCTGCAACCCCACCGCACACGCACCACCTGCAACCCCCCCATTCACACCTCCTGCAACACCTCCTCACACACACATCACCTTCTGCACCCCCACTGCCCCCGTTAGCACCTTCTGCTCCTCCCACTGCCCCCATAACCCCCATATCACCTTCTGCTTCCCCACTGTCCCTGCAACACCCGATACCACCTTCTGTGCCCCTACTGCCTCCAATACCACCTTCTGCACCCCCACTGCCCCTGCAGCCCCCCAATACCACCTTCCATGCCTCCACTGCCGTCGAAACCCCCCAATACCACCTTCTGCATTCCCATTGCCCCCCCAACCTCCCAATACCACTTTCTGAACCCCTGCAACCTCCAATACTACACTGTGCCCCCACTGCCCTTGCAACCCCCCAATACCACCTTTTGCACGCCCACAACCCCCCATTGCCACCTTCTGCATCCCAACTGCCCCAAAACCCCCACTACCAACTTCTGCACCCTCAATGCCCTTGCAACCCCCCCAATGGAGTGCAGAGCAGCCAGATCCCAGGGCACGCCGAGAGCAGCCAGATCCTCAACTATAGCCTGCCCTCCGGGCAGACTTAACACCTAGTAAACCATATAAAATTTATTAAAAATTAATTGCATATTAAAAAATGGACAGATGCGTTACCGAGACGCGTTTCGGCATTAACAGCCTTCCTCAGTCGGTATATTTAGGTGCACTATTGTCCAAAAAATCTCCAAACAGGTGCAAAAGTAAAAAAGTCCTCTTTTATAGTTCTTTCAAGGGATTATGTGAACCACATGAACATAAAACTTCCTGCATCCTGTTGTGTGACCTCTGTGATTTCATATCCGGTTCATTACCCAGAGGTGCTTTGCAGTAATCACCTGACAGTAAAATCCTCACGGACAACCAGGAAAAGGAGGTAAATAAAAAAATAAAAAACACTGCTGCTCAAATAGGCAACAAACAAATTACATGGAGCCTGGAGATAAATGTCCCTCTGTGTATGCATCGCAAGTCCACTAAGGGGCACACTGTATCAGAATAACACAGTAACTCTGTGCTCAATGTCCAAACCATATATGAAGAAACGGGACCATATACAGAACCCATTATATTAAAAACACATATTGTCATTAGCATCAATAAGAACATATGTACCGCATGCCAGCTAAGAGAATACACATGCCCATAAAGAATTAAAAATAAAAAATATATATTTATGTGATTATCCTAAAATGGGGAGTTCTGCATATTATATATTATTCTAAAAACTGGATAAAAAAATGATAATTATTAAAAAAGGGGGGGGGAAGGGGCTAGTGAACCACTGTCTATCACATCTAAATACAATTATTCTAATTAGATAGGAAGGAGATAAATATAAACTTGTATAATATATACATATATGTGCACATGTATATAGATGAATGGGTATAATCATGTAATGCATCTAATGAACCACAGTCTATCACACCTATATATAATTCCTCTAATTGGATAGGAAGGAGATGCTGTAAAATTATATAATAATACATGAAGGGGAGGGATAAATATATTTGCTGCATCTAAAGTCGAAAAAAAAAAGGAAAATAAGCTGTAGACGTACGTATATAAAGAAAATGGAGTACCAACAAAAGGGAAATTATTCATTAAGAAAATGGCAAAGTTCGAAATCAGCGTTCAATCCGTATGGTTGTAGTGAATTCATCAAATAGATCCATTTCATCTCTTCTTTACCTAATCTCTTCTCCAAACTACCGCCTCTCCAGAAAGGTTCCAGTTTCTTGACCGCTCTAAAAACGAGGCCCTCCGGATTCTGATTATGCTTCAGTTTGAAATGTAATGACACACTATGCTTCTCGAAACCATTCCGAATATTCCGTACGTGTTCTTGTATTCGTTTATTCAAATGCCTTGTGGTGCGACCCACATAGTTCAGTCCACAAGGACAAGTTAGAACATATATTATGTTTCTAGAGAAGCAAGTCATTAGACATGTGCACAGCACAAAATTTCGTTTTGAACTAATGGATTAGTCCTAAAATGCAATTTATTTAGTTGCTAAAGAAATTTGTTTTCAGTTATTTAGTATGAAAACTAATTTCATTCATCCGAAAACCAGTGGATACAATTACTATTGTAGTGGCTCCTCAGACGGCTGAGATCGCTGCTTGTTACAGTATCTCTCACTCTCAGCACAATGTGGGCCATATTACATAGTTGGTGCTAAGTTAACCAGAGCTGTTGTAAACTTCCCAGAGCCATTATAGTCTATGGATGTCAGGATCCCTGGCTGTAGCCATTCTGGAACCCCCCCCCTGGTGGTACACTTCCATGTACTGTCAGGGCCGGCGCTACTGTAAGGCAACACAGGCGGCCGCCTAAGGGTGCTGGCCTGTTGCCAGGACAAGGGGCGCAAAAAATCAGGATCCCCTGTCACTGTCTGGGAATCCTGATTTTATAACAAACCTCAAACCTGGCACTGCACTGCCGCTATCTTGGTCTCCACCAAGATCTCGGCGAGTTGGTCGGCCCCCTCAATGACATCATTAGGGCGCGACCCACCCCTACACATGGCCACAATTCAGGGGAGCCAGAGGGTGCCTGGATCCCTGCCCTGCACAGCCCAACTCCTGAATCCCTTCAGGAACTATAGGCTGGCTCCCCCTTTGCTGCCTGCATTATTCAGGGAACCGAGGGACAGACTGCACAGCCTGCCTGTCTGTGCCTACCAGCGTGCTGACCCTGCCCCCTCCAGCCCGGCAGCAGCAGGTCCCGGCAGGCAGGTAAACAGAAAGGATTCCCTGTCACACACTCTCTATTCTATTCACCATGATCTCTCTCTGTTTTCTTTCCCTTTCTGTCTTTTCATCTCTCACTATTACGTTCTCCTCTCCTTCACTCCCCTTCCCTGTCTTTCACACCCCCCTTCCCTTTCCCCTTCCCTCTCTCCTTCACACCCCCCTTCCCTCTCTTTCACCCCCCCTTCCCTCTCCCCTTCACACCCCCCCTTCCCTCTCCCCTTCACACCCCCCCTTCCCTCTCCCCTTCACACCCCCCTTCCCTCTCTCCTTCACACCCCCCCTTCGCTCTCTCCTTCACACACCCCCCTTCCCTCTCTCCTTCACACCCCCCCTTCCCTCTCTCCTTCACACCCCCCCTTCCCTCACTCCTCTCTCTCTCCACTTTTCTAACTCTCCACTGTCCAACACATTGTTTTTTTCCCCTTTTAGGTTGAAGTGTGACTCACATCACATACAGGCACCCACAGACCTCACACACAGACAATTCCTACACACCGCACATTAATGTGAGTTTTATTTTTGTGGCGCTCTGTGATACAGTAATGTACGGTGTGTATGAGCGTATCACAGAGCGCCACAGCAATAAAACTCACAGCAATGTGTGGTGTGTATGAGCGTATCGCAGAGCTGCACAGCAATAAAGCTCACAGTAATGTGCAGTGTGTATGAGCGTAAGTTTTACTGTTGTAGATTCTGTGATATGCTCATACACTGTACATTACTGTGAGTTTTATTGCTGTGGATTCTGCGATATTCTCATACACACTGCACATTACGTGAATGGGCTGGCGTGGTGATGGTGGGGGGGGCACCAAAATAAGTTTTTGCCTAGGGTGCCAAAAGACTTTGCACCGGCCCTGTGTACTGTTCCTGCCCTGTAACCAGCATTCACTATCAGCATCCAGCAATGCAACAGTTAACTCACAAACAACACACGTGAATCACAAAATAAAGGGCTCTGCCCCACAATTAACATTGCTGGTTCATTACAGCTCTTGTGCTGAGAGAGTGAGGTGCTACTAATGCGCTGCACCAATCTGTTCCTGTTTATTATTTTATGTTTCCTGCAACTCCTCCATCATCCTTCTGAGAATCATCCGGTCAGTTTATTTCCCTATCATCCTCCATACCCCTTCCCACCTGCTTATCAGTGCAGGACACTGCATCCTGGGCTCATACCCCTGCCATCCAGGTGCCACCCAGGTACCATCCCCACGATCCTGACAATGGAGGTTTTCAGTTTACAACAGCTCTGGTTAAGTTAGCACCAACATTGTAATACTGCCCCGTGTCAGGCAAAGCTGTTCCAATAACTGACTGATGCTCATCACAGCGCTCAGAGTTTCAGTAAAACTAGTAAATAATATTTTTATATATGAGGTTAGAACAACATTATTTGCTTGTTTTACTGAAACTGAGCGCTGTTACAGTCAGTTACTGTAACAGCTGAGCCTGATACATTGTACTGAGAGATAATGTAACAAGCAGCTGATCTCAGCGCTCACAGCCACTGGATTTAAAGGGCAAAAAAAAAAAAAGGCTCCTCTATGTATAATGTTTAGAACATCTTCCTGCATTAACTAGTACCCCTCTCTGTATAATGTACAGAACATCCTCCTGAATTAATTAATGTCCCTCTCTGTATAGAACATCCTCCTCAATTTATACCTTTCTCTGTATAATGTATATAACATTCTCCTGCATTAATAACCCTTTCTGTATAATGTATAGAGCATCCTCCTGCATTAATTAATGCCCCTCTCTGTATAGAACATCCTACTGCATTGGCATGTGGAGGGTGCAGAACTTCGGATGTTGCGCTCTTCATTGCTGGTCTCCTTCACTCATCAATGTAATATCACAAAAAGGAATGAAACTAAAATGAAGTGCATTTTATTTTAGTTTCTTTCGTTTTTTGTACTGAGCAGTTTCGTATCTCTTGAGTCATA
Organism: Leptobrachium leishanense; assembly: GCA_009667805.1. Classification (NCBI taxonomy): domain Eukaryota; kingdom Metazoa; phylum Chordata; class Amphibia; order Anura; family Megophryidae; genus Leptobrachium; species Leptobrachium leishanense. Next base: position 219,632 of record RXON01000339.1, on the reverse strand, counting down.
CGAAAACTAAATTATCCCAAAATTCGCACTAAATCGTTTTAGTACTAAAACGAATGCACATGTCTACAAGTCATCACTTCTCTCAATTTGATGGTCTCACCATTTCTTTCTATCTCTGTTATCGTATTCTTCTTCCCTCTAGTATTTCTGCAATTCAAGCAATTACCACATTGATGGAATCCTGCTCTTATGCCAAAATGATTAGTGGGTTTCTTTTTCTTTAATTTGTGTGTGAGTTCCATCTTTAAATTGCTTGTCCCTCTACAAATAATCCGGGGTATTTTTGGTAAATTATCTTTTAGCATAGGGTCTTTACATAGGATTGGCCAGTGTCTCTTAATACTCCTTCTAATCTCTTTATTAAAAGGGTTAAATGAAAAAACAAAGGGTACATCTTCACTGAACTTCTTTTTCCCAATCATATCCTTTTTCTTCAATAAGTCTGATCTTTCCATTGTCCTAACTTCCATCCTTCTTGATCCATCCATCCTGATTTAGGTACATTGGATAATGAGATTAAAGAGAGAAAAAAGAAAACGTATCATAGAGATCTGAGGGATTATCAACGTGGCAATGTATGGTCATTTGATAATCAAGAACCTCCATCGGTACACTTCGATATTGGTAATCAGTCACCCCAATATGAAGTTACCACTCATGATGAACCAATACCTATAGGTTCCCGTATAAAACAGAACCCACCATCCAGGATAGATAGATTAGCCTATCCACCACAACGACAACCAGTCAAGGAATACACTCAATATAGGAACTCTTCCTAGTAACAATTCATTCCAGAAATCAAGGTATAACAGACCTACGCAATATGGATATACTCCGTATCGGAATCATCAGGATTATAAGCCTCGCCAGAGACTAGACCAACCACGATACAGGGATAGGTACCCTTCTCATGAATATGCTAAAGCCCCTCATAGGAAACCCCAATATGTCCCTGGGAGAAATAAATAAAGGGAAGAACCCGCACCGCAATATGGGACCCAAAAAACATATTCCCAGAACAGATACTTACCCTTGATGGAGGAAAAAGAGGAGGCTTTTCAGTCTCCCAGTCAGAGACCTCGGAAGCGAAATCTATCTCTGAAAAGAGGTTGGTCACCTGGAAACGATGATTACCTAGAAGACGAGGACGTAGAGCAGGAAGACAATGGAAAGAACGGAAGGAGAGAAAAATACAGTCGGATGGAGGAATATACAACCTAACTGATAAAGTCCTCTCTACTTATCAGAAACAAATCCTGAAGAAGGGCATGAAGTTCGCCCCAACCAACAAACTAGATAAATTTGGAGTATATATAGATTTACAAAAATTCAAGAAGAACTTATGTCTACAAAAGTTTTTTATGAAAAATCCTATAGAAAGAAACACCGATGTCCATGTGTATACACATACCGATTTAAAAGAGAAATACACATTTTTTCCAAAATCTTTGATTTCAACTGAAATAACCACATTTGAACAGATGGTTTTAATGGATTTGGATAAGATGAAATCCAAAGTAAGGAAAGATAATTTGACCTATCATGAACGCAGAGCACTACGAGAACTTACTCAAGATGATGATATTGTGATTAAACCCGCGGATAAGGGGGGAGGTACGGTACTTATGACAGCAGAATACTACAGAACAGAAGCGATGCGACTCTTATGTGATGCTACTACGTATAAATTACTTAATAAAGATCCCACGAGAGATACCATGGATAAATTTCACGAATATCTGGACCATGGGCATGAATTAGGGATCCTAAACAACAATGAGCAGAAATATTTTAAGATTGAGCACCCGAAGATACCTGTTTTTTATTTTCTGCCGAAAATGCATAAAGACCTAGAAAGACCACCCGGGAGACCTATTGTATCTGGCATAGGCTCTGTGTCCAGTAGGCTTTCAGAGTATCTTGATAAACAATTACAACCCTATGTTGTAACCACAGAAGCCTATTTGAAAAATACTATTGAGATTATAAATTTATTGGCCGAGATAGAATGGAAGGCAGGAGACATATTGGTTACGAGCGACGTACAGTCGCTGTATACCATTATACAACATGACAAGGGCGTTGAAGCCATAGAGTTTTTTCTGAGAGAAGGTAATGTGTTACACCCAGAACAGATAGACTTTATTTTGAATGGAATCAAACTTATCTTGGAGCACAATTACTTTTGGTTCCAAGAAGATTTCTATCTTCAAATATCAGGTATATCTATGGGGACAAGATTTGCCCCTAGTTTTGCAAATTTATTCATGGCATATTGGGAGAATACCTTTTTAACCACCTGGAAGACACATCTAATTACTTATCGGAGATATATTGACGATATATTCTTTATCTGGAGGGGAGAAGAAGGAAGCCTCCAACAATTCCTCGATTTTTTTTGGGGAATAACGACAGAGGAATTATTCTAACTACTGTTATAAGTGATTCAGAGGCTATTTTTCTGGATCTTAAGATCTATATAGAAAACGGCACCATAAAAACGAAATCTCACTTTAAAGATGTAGACTGTAACAGTTACATCGAACATACAAGCTGCCATTTGCCCCAGTGGTTGGAAGCTATACCAAAGGGACAGTTTATGAGGATGAGGAGGAATTGCACGGACATTTCGGATTATGACACGCAATCCCTTAAACTACATTCAGAATTTGCTGATAAGGGTTACAGGACACATACTCTGGATGAAAGAAGGATGGAAGTTAGGACAATGGAAAGATCAGCCTTATTGAAGAAAAAGGATAGGATTGGGAAAAAGAAGTTCAGTGAAGATGTACCCTTTGTTTTTTCATTTAACCCTTTTAATAAAGAGATTAGGAGTATTAAGAGACACTGGCCTATCCTATGTAAAGACCCTATGCTAAAAGATAATTTACCAAAAATACCCCGGATTATTTGTAGAGGGACAAGCAATTTAAAGATGGAACTCACACACAAATTAAAGAAAAAGAAACCCACTAATCATTTTGGCATAAGAGCAGGATTCCATCAATGTGGTAATTGCTTGAATTGCAGAAATACTAGAGGGAAGAAGAATACGATAACAGAGATAGAAAGAAATGGTGAGACCATCAAATTGAGAGAAGTGATGACTTGCTTCTCTAGAAACGTAATATATGTTCTAACTTGTCCTTGTGGACTGAACTATGTGGGTCGCACCACAAGGCATTTGAATAAACGAATACAAGAACACGTACGGAATATTCGGAATGGTTTCGAGAAGCATAGTGTGTCATTACATTTCAAACTGAAGCATAATCAGAATCCGGAGGGCCTCGTTTTTAGAGCGGTCAAGAAACTGGAACCTTTCTGGAGAGGCGGTAGTTTGGAGAAGAGATTAGGTAAAGAAGAGATGAAATGGATCTATTTGATGAATTCACTACAACCATACGGATTGAACGCTGATTTCGAACTTTGCCATTTTCTTAATGAATAATGGCCCTTTTGTTGGTACTCCATTTTCTTTATATACGTACGTCTACAGCTTATTTTCCTTTTTTTCGACTTTAGATGCAGCAAATATATTTATCCCTCCCCTTCATGTATTATTATATAATTTTACAGCATCTCCTTCCTATCCAATTAGAGGAATTATGTATAGGTGTGATAGCCTGTGGTTCATTAGATGCATTACATGATTATACCCATTCATCTATATACATGTGCACATATATGTATATATTATACAAGTTTATATTTATCTCCTTCCTATCTAATTAGAATAATTGTATTTAGATGTGATACAGTGGTTCACTAGCCCCTTCCCCCCCTTTTTTTAATAATTAGCATTTTTTATCCAGTGTTTAGAATAATATATAATATGCAGAACTCCCCATTTTAGGATAATCACATAAATATATATTTTTTATTTTTTATTCTTTATGGGCGTGTATTCTCTTAGCTGGCATGCGGTACATATGTTGTTATTGATGCTAATGACAATATGTGTTTTTAATATAATGGGTTCTGTATATGGTCCCATTTCTTCATATACAGTTGTGTTCAAAATTATTCAACCCCCAATGCTGTAAAGGGTTTTAGGGAATTTAGTGTACATTTGTATTTGTATTCAGAATGAAATCCTACAAGGACTTTTTAAAGAACCATATGCAACTAAAATGACATCAATTGGTTTTGTAATACAGTAGTAAATGTTTCTTTTGTGAATTCTTCATTGACACAATTATTCAACCCCTTAAAGACTACCACTCTGAAGAACAGAGGTTCATTCAAGTGTTTTCAATCAGGTATTGAAAACACCTGTGGATGTCACGGAGCAGCAATAAAGCATAATAAGCACCAATTAGGCAGCTTTAAAATGACTGTGATACTCAGCTCCTTCTAGACATTTACTGGTGTGGTTACAAACATGGTGAAGTCAAGAGAATGGTCCAGGAAGACAAGAGAAGAGGTGATTACTCTTCACAGGAAGGGCAATGGCTATAAGAAGATTGCAAAGATGTTAAACATACCAAGAGAGACCATAGGAAGCATCATTCGCAAATTCAAGGCAAAGGGCACTGTTGAAATGCTACCTGGTCGTGGCAGAAAGAAGATGCTGACTTCGACTGCTGTGCGCTACCTGAAGCGTAGAGTGAAGAAAAGTCCCCGTGTGACTGCTGAGGAACTGAGAAAAGATTTGTCAGATGTGGGTACTGAAGCTTCAGCTCAGACAATACGGTGCACACTGCGTAATGAAGGCCTCCATGCCAGAACTCCCAGGCGCGCCCCCTTGCTGTCTCCAAAGAATAAGAAGAGTCGACTGCAGTATGCCAAAAGTCATGTGGACAAACCACAGAAGTTTTGGGATAGTGTTCTGTGGACTAATGAAACAAAATTAGAACTGTTTGGGCCCATGGATCAACGCTATGTTTGGAGGAGGAAGAACAAGGCCTATGAAGAAAAGAACACCCTGCCTACTGTGAAGCATGGCGGGGGGTCAATCATGCTTTGGGGCTGTTTTGCTTCTGCAGGTACAGGGAAGCTTCAGCGTGTGCAAGGTACCATGAATTCTCTTCAGTACCAGGAGATATTGGATGACAATGTGATGCAGTCCGTCACAAACCTGAGGCTTGGGAGACGTTGGACCTTTCAACAGGACAATGATCCCAAGCATACCTCCAAGTCCACTAGAGCATGGTTGCAGATTAAAGGCTGGAACATTTTGGAGTGGCCATCGCAGTCACCTGACTTAAATCCGATTGAGAACCTCTGGTGGGACTTAAAGAAATCAGTTGCAGTGCGCAAGCCTAAGAATGTGACTGAACTGGAGGCTTTTGCCCATGACGAATGGGCAAAGATACCCGTAGATCGCTGCAAGACACTTGTGTCAAGCTATGCTTCACGTTTAAAAGCTGTTATAACTGTAAAAGGATGTTGTACTAAGTACTAAGATTGAATGTCACTTGGGGGTTGAATAAAACTGATTAATGATGTGAGCACAGAAAAGACATTTGTGGTTATTTCATTATAAATGTTATGCTATATTTGTCTGACCTACACGTGCCTCTTTGATTTAATTGTAAGCAAGATGACTGAATGATCAAAATCAATGTCAAACTGGCCAAAACACTCAATTTCAGTGGGGGTTGAATAATTTTGAAAACAACTGTATGGTTTGGACATTGAGCACAGAGTTACTGTGTTATTCTGATACAGTGTGCCCCTTTGTGGACTTGCGATGCATACACAGAGGGACATTTATCTCCAGGCTCCATGTATTTTGTTTGTTGCCTATTTGAGCATCAGTGTTTTTTATTTTTTTATTTACCTCCTTTTCCTGGTTGTCAGTGAGGAGTTTTTTTTTTGTTTTTGTTTTTTTTGTTTACTCTGTCAGGTGATTACTGCAAAGCACCTCTGGGTAATGAACCGGATATGAAATCACAGAGGTCACACAACAGGATGCAGGAAGTCTTATGTTCATGTGGTTCACATAATCCCAAGAAAGGACTATAAAAGAGGACTTTTTTACTTTTGCACCTGTTTGGAGATTTTTTGGACAATAGTGCACCTAAATATACCGACTGAGGAAGGCTGTTAATGCCGAAACGCGTCTCGGTAACGCATCTGTCCATTTTTTAATATGCAATTAATTTTATATGGTTTATATTCTATGGACTACTCTCCTTGGATATATACTTGCCACCGCTTGGAAGCTCCTGATATCTGGCCCTCAGACGGTTGAGAAGAGGTTCTGGGTATCCACCATAGTGTACCTGACGCTGTATTGAGTGAGCCTGTGTGGAAGAGGCTCCATATCTGGTGAGTTCAATACATTATCACCTCTTTTTTATCATAATACGGTAATATACTATGGGAGCGCTGTCTATTATCTTATTGTAGCCATCGCAACCAGAGTTGAAGATTTAAGAAGGGATACGCCACCCTCTATATGGCTGGAAGCTCCTAAACCTAGAGCCAGGGATTTTTTGGGCTCTTATAAATGTGAGTTTCCATATTCCTACGAGTGATTTATTTGCCATATTTAATTGGGATTTTCTGCACAATTATTTCTTCATTTTTTCTCTCCCCTCCAAATTTTTTTTTTTTTTCCTTTTCTCACTTTTTTCTCGTTTCTGGCTATCCTCTCCACTATTGAGAGACGGCAAGAGATACACAGACCAAGAAAGGAGGACTATATTTGTGCATCGCTTGAACATAAAGAGAAGTAAATTTTAAGGATTTTTTCCCACTGGTATTCATACTGTTGTAGTGGATATCATTGAATTTGCACATTCGGACACTGTTGCACTTTATAGACTCTCTTATACCCATCGCACTGCTTGAATTTTATATATTGTTGCACTTTACTGTGTTCTATGGCACATTGCACTTTTATATGTGTACATTGATTGATTATTTGTCACCTTAAGATTGAAGCACTTTAAGACTGAAGCACTTTATGTTTGATATACCTCTTTGTTGAAGTCTACCTTTAGATCTATTTCTGATGCGCTACAAAGGTTCTATCTATAATTTCGTATATGTATGTATGTATGTATGTGTGTATATATTTGTATGTGTGTATATATTTGTGTGTGTGTGTATATATATATATACAGTTGTGTTCAAAATTATTCAACCCCCACTGAAATTGAGTGTTTTGGCCAGTTTGACATTGATTTTGATCATTCAGTCATCTTGCTTACAATTAAATCAAAGAGGCACATGTAGGTCAGACAAATATAACATAACTTTTGTAATGAAATAGCCACAAATGTCTTTTCTGTGCTCACATCATTATCAGTTTTATTCAACCCCCAAGTGACATTCAATCTTAGTACTTAGTACAACATCCTTTTACAGTTATAACAGCTTTTAAACGTGAAGCATAGCTTGACACAAGTGTCTTGCAGCGATCTACGGGTATCTTCGCCCATTCGTCATGGGCAAAAGCCTCCAGTTCAGTCACATTCTTAGGCTTGCGCACTGCAACTGCTTTCTTTAATTCCCACCAGAGGTTCTCAATCGGATTTAAGTCAGGTGACTGCGATGGCCACTCCAAAATGTTCCAGCCTTTAATCTGCAACCATGCTCTAGTGGACTTGGAGGTATGCTTGGGATCATTGTCCTGTTGAAAGGTCCAACGTCTCCCAAGCCTCAGGTTTGTGACGGACTGCATCACATTGTCATCCAATATCTCCTGGTACTGAAGAGAATTCATGGTACCTTGCACACGCTGAAGCTTCCCTGTACCTGCAGAAGCAAAACAGCCCCAAAGCATGATTGACCCCCCGCCATGCTTCACTGTAGGCAAGGTGTTCTTTTCTTCATAGGCCTTGTTCTTCCTCCTCCAAACATAGCGTTGTTCCATGGGCCCAAACAGTTCTAATTTTGTTTCATCAGTCCACAGAACACTATCCCAAAACTTCTGTGGTTTGTCCACATGACTTTTGGCATACTGCAGTCGACTCTTCTTATTCTTTGGAGACAGCAAGGGGGTGCGCCTGGGAGTTCTGGCATGGAGGCCTTCATTACGTAGTGTGCGCCGTATTGTCTGAGCTGAAACTTCAGTATCCACATCTGACAAATCTTTTCTCAGTTCCTCAGCAGTCACAAGGGGACTTTTCTCCACTCTACGCTTCAGGTAGCGCACAGCAGTCGAAGTCAGCATCTTCTTTCTGCCACGACCAGGTAGTGTTTCAACAGTGCCCTTTGCCTTGAATTTGCGAATGATGCTTCCTATGGTCTCTCTTGGTATGTTTAACATCTTTGCAATCTTCTTATAGCCATTGCCCTTCCTGTGAAGAGTAATCACCTGTTCTCTTGTCTTCCTGGACCATTCTCTTGACTTCACCATGTTTGTAACCACACCAGTAAATGTCTAGAAGGAGCTGAGTATCAGTCATTTTAAAGCTGCCTAATTGGTGCTTATTATGCTTTATTGTTGCTCCGTGACATCCACAGGTGTTTTCAATACCTGATTGAAAACACTTGAATGAACCTCTGTTCTTCAGAGTGGTAGTCTTTAAGGGGTTGAATAATTGTGTCAATGAAGAATTCACAAAATAAACATTTACTACTGTATTACAAAACCAATTGATGTCATTTTAGTTGCATATGGTTCTTTAAAAAGTCCTTGTAGGATTTCATTCTGAATACAAATACAAATGTACACTAAATTCTCTAAAACCCTTTACAGCATTGGGGGTTGAATAATTTTGAACACAACTGTATATGTGTGTGTGTGTATACAGTCATGGCTGAAATTGTTGGCACCCCAGAATTTTTTACAGAAAATCAAGTATTTCTCACAGAAAAGTATTGCAGTAACACATGTTTTGCTATACACATGTCTATTCCCTTTGTGTGTATTGGAACAAAACAAAAAAAGGGAGAAAAAAAGCAAATTGGACATAATGTCACACAAAACTCAAAAAATGGGCTGGACAAAATTCTTGGCACCCTTAACTTAATATTTGGTTGCACACCCTTTGGAAAAAATAACTGAAATCAGTTGCTTCCTATAACCATCAATAAGCTTCTTACACCTCTCACCCGGAATTTTGGACCACTCTTCCTATGCAAACTGCTCCAGGTCTCTCTTATTGGAAGGGCCCCTTTTCCCAACAGCAATTTTAACATCTCTCCACATGTGTTCAATGAGATTAGATCTGGACTCATTGCTGGCCACTTCAGAACTCTCCAGCGCTTTGTTGCCATCCATTTCTGGGTGCTTTTTGACGTATGTTTTGTCCTGCTGGAAGACCCAAGATCTCGGACGCAAACCCAGCTTTCTGACACTGGGCTCTACAGTGTGACCCAAAATCCTTTGGTAATCCTCAGATTTCATGATGCCTTGCACATATTCAAGGCACCCAGTGCCAGAGGCAGCAAAACCACCCCAAAACATCATTGAACCTCCACCATATTTCACTGTAGGTACTGTGTTCTTTTCTTTGTAGGCCTCATTCCGTTTTCGGTAAACAGTAGAATGATGTGCTTTACCATAAAGCTCTATCTTGGTCTCATCTGTCCACAAGACGTTTTCCCAGAAGAATTTTGGCACACTGAAAGTAAATTTTGGCAAACTCTGTAGTCTTGCTTTTTTATGTCTCTGTGTTAGCAGTGGGGTCCTCCTGGGTCTCCTGCCATAGCGTTTCATTTCATTTAAATGTCGATGGATAGTTTGTGCTGACACTGATGCTCCCTGAGCCTGCAGGACAGCTTGAATTTCTTTGGAACTTGTTTGGGGCTGCTTATCTACCATCTGGACTATCCTGCGTTGCAACCTTTCATCAATTTTTCTCTTCCATCCACGCCCAGAGAGATTAGCTACAGTGCCATGGGTTGCAAACTTCTTGATAATGTTGCGCACTGTGGACAAAGGCAAATCTAGATCTCTGGAGATGGACTTGTAACTAACGACTGGAGGGGACCTGACTAGACATGACCAGGAGGGTGTGAGCTATTTTGCAGTGGCTAGACATGGACATTACTAAAGAGTAAATAAAGGAATTTATTTACAACACTAAGAAACAAAGAGGAACAAATATAAACAGACAGAAGTTTTTTTTTAGTGCAACTAAATACACATGAAATTAGAGACCAAGGAACTAGCAAAACATAAACAGAAAGGGAAACAGACCTGAACTAAATATACAAAGAATACTAGAATAAACAAACATAAACAGAACTAGACATGGGAAAACATAAGCAGGATCAGAATGAGGCTAGAACTCAAAGGGATAACAGAACAGACTAGACTAGACAAGAACCTGAATTAACTAGAGGCTAGAATCAGAGACAGTACCTATCAGAATGAGCTCCAGAAACGAATGAGACAGCGTCCATCCTTGGGCGCTGCCTGCTTATAAGCACGAGTCAATCATCAATTGAGTCCAGGTGTGAATCCATGGCATGAATCAAAAAAAGAAACAGAATGACCAGACTAGATGCAGATTTCAAGGAAGCCAGAGGTAGCGTCAGATGCACGGAATGTCCAGATTCTTCACTGGCAAAGTCCACCTCTGCCAGAGGGGGTGCAGGACATCACATATCCCCTCCCCCACAAGCGGACCCCCGACGCGCAAAACAAAAACAGGACAAAGTTCCATGAGTCAGAGACCTCTTGTGGGACGCGACTCGACACGGACAGGGCTAGAGTCATCTTGATTCAGTGACGATAAAACTGCCAAGATGTCCCTCAAAAAACGGCTCTGCGGTGACTTGGACAAGATGGCACGACTCGACTGGGCAGCGCCCATAGCACGACTAGGTGGGGCAGCGCCCATGGCAAGGCTCGGTGGGGCAGCGCCCATGGAAAGGCTTGGTGGGGCAGTGCCCCTGGCACGGCTCGGTGGGGCAGTGCCCCTGGCATGGCTCAGTGGGGCAGCGCCTTGGCACGGCTCGGTGCGGCAGCACCCATGGCAAGGCTTGGTGGGGCAGCGCCTATGGCAAGGCCCGATGGGGCAGCACCCATAGCAAGGCTCGGTGGGGCAGCGCCCCTGGCAAGACTCGGTGGGGCAGCACCCTCGGCAAGGCTTGGTGGGGCACGGCTCGGTGGGGCAGCGCCCTTGGCACGGCTTGGTGGGGCAGCACCCATTGCAAGGCTCGGTGGGGCAGCGCCCATTGCAAGGCTCGGTGGGGCAGTGCCCCTGGCAAGGCTTCCGTGGGGCAGCACTACTGGCAAGGCTCGGTGGGGCAGCACCCATGGCAAGGCTCGGTGGGGCAGCGCCCATAGCAAGGCTTAGTGGGGCAGTGCCCCTGGCAAGACTCGGTGGGACTTGGATCTGGGTACAGCACGGCTCTGTGAGGGGGAGGAGGATGTCACATATCCCCTCCCCCACGAACGGACCCCGGACACTCAAAAAAAAACAGGACAAAGTTCCACGAGTCAGAGACCTCTCGTGGGACGCGACTTGACATTGACAGGGCCTGAGTCATATTGATCCAGTGATGATAAAACTGCCAAAATGTCCCTCAAGAAACAGCTCTGTGGTGACTTGGACAAGATGGCACGACTCGACTGGGCAGCGCCCATAGCATGACTCGGTGGGGCAGCACCCTTGGCACGGCTCGGTGGGGCAGCGCCCTTGGCACGGCTCGGTGGGGCAGCGCCCATGGCAAGGCTCGGTGGGGCAGCGCCCATGGCAAGGCTCGGTGGGGCAGCACCCATGGCAAGGCTCAGTGGGGCAGCGCCCTCGGCAAGGCTCGGTGGAGCAGCGCCCCTGGCACGGCTTGGTGGGCCAGCGCCCTTGGCATGGCCTGGTGGGGCAGCACCCTTGGCACAGCTCGGTGGGGCAGCACCCTTGGCAAGGCTCGGTGGGGCAGCGCCCATGGCAAGGCTCGGTGGGGCAGTGCCCCTGGCAAGGCTCGGTGGGGCAGCACCCCATGCAAGGCTCAGTGGGGCAGCACCCCATGCAAGGCTCAGTGGGGCAGCACCCCTGGCAAGACTCGGTGGGACTTGGATCTGGGTACAGCACGGCTCTTGAGCGACCTGGGTACAGCATGGCTCTGGAGCGACCTGGGTACAGCACGGCTCTGGAGCGACCTGGGTACAGCACGGCTCTTGAGCGACCTGGGTACAGCACAGCTCTTGAGCGACCTGGGTACAGCACGGCTCTTGAGCGACCTGGGTACAGCACGGCTCTTGAGCGACCTGGGTACAGCACGGCTCTTGAGCGACCTGGGTACAGCACGGCTCTTGAGCGACCTGGGTACAGCACGGCTCTTGAGCGACCTGGGTACAGCACGGCTCTTGAGCGACCTGAGTACAGCACGGCTCTTGAACGACCTGGGTACAGTTTAATCAGGTCGTTTGCCCTTCTCAGGTTCTCCAGCAACACTGCAAGCTCACTTTTAACTGGCTGCCTCATTATGTAACAACTGGAGGGGACCTGACATTTCTCTTCCATCCACGCCCAGAGAGATTAGCTACAGTGCCATGGGTTGCAAACTTCTTGATTATGTTGCGCACTGTGGACAAAGGCAAATCTAGATCTCTGGAGATGGACTTGTAACTAACGACTGGAGGGGACCTGACTAGACATGATCAGGAGGGTGTGAGCTATTTTGCAGTGGCTAGACATGAACAGACATTACTAAAGAGTGAATAAAGGAATTTATTTACAACACTAAGAAACAAAGAGGAACAAATATAAACAGACAGAAGTTTTTTTTTAGTGTAACTAAATACACATGAAATTAGAGACCAAGGAACTAGCAAAACATAAACAGAAAGGGAAACAGACCTGAACTAAATATACAAAGAATACTAGAATAAACAAACATAAACAGAACTAGACATGGGAAAACATAAGCAAGATCAGAATGAGGCTAGAACTCAAAGGGATAACAGAACAGACTAGACTAGACAAGAACCTGAATTAACTAGAGGCTAGAATCAGAGACAGTACCTATCAGAATGAGCTCCAGAAACGAATGAGACAGCGTCCATCCTTGGGCGCTGCCTGCTTATAAGCACGAGTCAATCATCAATTGAGTCCAGGTGTGAATCCATGGCATGAATCAAAAAAAGAAACAGAATGACCAGACTAGATGCAGATTTCAAGGAAGCCAGAGGTAGCGTCAGATGCACGGAATGTCCAGATTCTTCACTGGCAAAGTCCACCTCTGCCAGAGGGGGTGCAGGACATCACATATCCCCTCCCCCACAAGCGGACCCCCGACGCTCAAAACAAAAACAGGACAAAGTTCCATGAGTCAGAGACCTCTTGTGGGACGCGACTCGACACGGACAGGGCTAGAGTCATCTTGATCCAGTGACGATAAAACTGCCAAAATGTCCCTCAAGAAACAGCTCTGTGGTGACTTGGACAAGATGGCACGACTCGACTGGGCAGCGCCCATAGCACGACTCGGTGGGGCAGCACCCTTGGCACGGCTCGGTGGGGCAGCGCCCTTGGCACGGCTCGGGGGCAGCGCCCATGGCAAGGCTCGGTGGGGCAGCGCCCATGGCAAGGCTCGGTGGGGCAGTGCCCCTGGCAAGGCTCGGTGGGGCAGCACCCCATGCAAGGCTCAGTGGGGCAGCACCCCATGCAAGGCTCAGTGGGGCAGCACCCCTGGCAAGACTCGGTGGGACTTGGATCTGGGTACAGCACGGCTCTTGAGCGACCTGGGTACAGCATGGCTCTGGAGCGACCTGGGTACAGCACGGCTCTGGAGCGACCTGGGTACAGCACGGCTCTTGAGCGACCTGGGTACAGCACAGCTCTTGAGCGACCTGGGTACAGCACGGCTCTTGAGCGACCTGGGTACAGCACGGCTCTTGAGCGACCTGGGTACAGCACGGCTCTTGAGCGACCTGGGTACAGCACGGCTCTTGAGCGACCTGGGTACAGCACGGCTCTTGAGCGACCTGGGTACAGCACGGCTCTTGAGCGACCTGAGTACAGCACGGCTCTTGAACGACCTGGGTACAGTTTAATCAGGTCGTTTGCCCTTCTCAGGTTCTCCAGCAACACTGCAAGCTCACTTTTAACTGGCTGCCTCATTATGTAACAACTGGAGGGGACCTGACATTTCTCTTCCATCCACGCCCAGAGAGATTAGCTACAGTGCCATGGGTTGCAAACTTCTTGATTATGTTGCGCACTGTGGACAAAGGCAAATCTAGATCTCTGGAGATGGACTTGTAACTAACGACTGGAGGGGACCTGACTAGACATGACCAGGAGGGTGTGAGCTATTTTGCAGTGGCTAGACATGAACAGACATTACTAAAGAGTGAATAAAGGAATTTATTTACAACACTAAGAAACAAAGAGGAACAAATATAAACAGACAGAAGTTTTTTTTTAGTGTAACTAAATACACATGAAATTAGAGACCAAGGAACTAGCAAAACATAAACAGAAAGGGAAACAGACCTGAACTAAATATACAAAGAATACTAGAATAAACAAACATAAACAGAACTAGACATGGGAAAACATAAGCAGGATCAGAATGAGGCTAGAACTCAAAGGGATAACAGAACAGACTAGACTAGACAAGAACCTGAATTAACTAGAGGCTAGAATCAGAGACAGTACCTATCAGAATGAGCTCCAGAAACGAATGAGACAGCGTCCATCCTTGGGCGCTGCCTGCTTATAAGCACGAGTCAATCATCAATTGAGTCCAGGTGTGAATCCATGGCATGAATCAAAAAAAGAAACAGAATGACCAGACTAGATGCAGATTTCAAGGAAGCCAGAGGTAGCGTCAGATGCACGGAATGTCCAGATTCTTCACTGGCAAAGTCCACCTCTGCCAGAGGGGGTGCAGGACATCACATATCCCCTCCCCACAAGCGGACCCCCGACGCTCAAAACAAAAACAGGACAAAGTTCCATGAGTCAGAGACCTCTTGTGGGACGCGACTCGACACGGACAGGGCTAGAGTCATCTTGATCCAGTGACGATAAAACTGCCAAAATGTCCCTCAAGAAACAGCTCTGTGGTGACTTGGACAAGATGGCACGACTCGACTGGGCAGCGCCCATAGCACGACTCGGTGGGGCAGCACCCTTGGCACGGCTCGGTGGGGCAGCGCCCTTGGCACGGCTCGGTGGGGCAGCGCCCATGGCAAGGCTCGGTGGGGCAGCGCCCATGGCAAGGCTCGGTGGGGCAGCACCCATGGCAAGGCTCAGTAGGGCAGCGCCCTCGGCAAGGCTCGGTGGAGCAGCGCCCCTGGCACGGCTTGGTGGGCCAGCGCCCTTGGCACGGCCTGGTGGGGCAGCACCCTTGGCACAGCTCGGTGGGGCAGCACCCTTGGCAAGGCTCGGTGGGGCAGCACCCTTGGCAAGGCTCGGTGGGGCAGCGCCCATGGCAAGGCTCGGTGGGGCAGTGCCCCTGGCAAGGCTCGGTGGGGCAGCACCCCATGCAAGGCTCAGTGGGGCAGCACCCCTGGCAAGACTCGGTGGGACTTGGATCTGGGTACAGCACGGCTCTTGAGCGACCTGGGTACAGCACGGCTCTGGAGCGACCTGGGTACAGCACGGCTCTTGAGCGACCTGGGTACAGCACGGCTCTTGAGCGACCTGGGTACAGCACGGCTCTGAGCGACCTGGGTACAGCACGGCTCTTGAGCGACCTGGGTACAGCACGGCTCTTGAGCGACCTGGGTACAGCACGGCTCTTGAGCGACCTGGGTACAGCACGGCTCTTGAGCGACCTGGGTACAGCACGGCTCTTGAGCGACCTGGGTACAGCACGGCTCTTGAGCGACCTGGGTACAGCACTGCTCGAGCGACCTGGGTACAGCACGGCTCTTGAGCGACCTGGGTACAGCACGGCTCTTGAGCGACCTGGGTACAGTTTAATCAGGTCGTTTGCCCTTCTCAGGTTCTCCAGCAACACTGCAAGCTCACTTTTAACTGGCTGCCTCATTATGTAACAACTGGAGGGGACCTGACATTTCTCTTCCATCCACGCCCAGAGAGATTAGCTACAGTGCCATGGGTTGCAAACTTCTTGATTATGTTGCGCACTGTGGACAAAGGCAAATCTAGATCTCTGGAGATGGACTTGTAACTAACGACTGGAGGGGACCTGACTAGACATGACCAGGAGGGTGTGAGCTATTTTGCAGTGGCTAGACATGAACAGACATTACTAAAGAGTAAATAAAGGAATTTATTTACAACACTAAGAAACAAAGAGGAACAAATATAAACAGACAGAAGATCCAGAACTAAATACACATGAAACTAGAGACCAGGGAACTTAGACCTGAACTAAATATACAAAGAATACTAGACTAAATAAACATAAACAGAACTAGAAATGGGAAAACATAAGCAGGATCAGAATGAGGCTAGGGATAACAGAACAGACTAGACAAGAACCTGAATTAACTAGAGGCTAGAATCAGAGACAGTACCTATCAGAATGAGCTCCAGAAACAAATGAGGCAGCGTCCATCCTTGGGCATGAGTCAATCATCAATTGAGTACGGGTGTGAATCCATGGCATGAATCAAAAAAAGAAACAGAATGACCAGACTAGATGCAGATTTCAAGGAAGCCAGAGGTGGCACCAGATGCACGGAATGTCCAGATTCTTCACTGGCAAAGTCCACCTCACAGTAACCTTGAGATTGTTGATATTTTTCCACAATTTTGGTTCTCAAGTCCTCAGACAGTTCTCTTCTCCTCTTTCTGTTGTTCATGCTTAGTGTGGCACACACAGACACACAATGCAAAGACTAAGTGAACTTCTCTCCTGTTTATCTGCTTTCAGGTGTGATTTTTATATTGCCCACACCTGTTACTTGCCCCAGGTGAGTTTACATGAGCATCACATGCTTGAAACAATCTTATTTATCCACAATTTTGAAAGGGTGCCAGGAATTTTGTCCAGCCCATTTTTTGAGTTTTGTGTGACATTGTGTCCAATTAGCTTTTTTCCTCCCTTTTTTTGTTTTGTTCCAATACACACAAAGGGAATAAACATGTGTGTAGCAAAACATGTGTTACTGCAATACGTTTCTGTGAGAAATACTTGATTTTCTGGAAAAATGTCTGGGGTGCCAACAATTTCGGCCATGACTGTATATACTTATACTGTGCGCACAATCATTAGGCAAATGAGTATTTTGACCAAATCATAATTTTTCTGCATATTGTCCACCTCCGAGCTGCATAAACTTGAATGCTTATTGAACGGGATGTGGGTATAAGGCTATATACCCTAAAGCGTGGGCGCCTATAAAGTTATATATCGTTTTTACCAATGGATGCAGTTATAATGATAAGTAAGTGATATGATGCCGCCCTGGGATAAAAGACACAAAAAAACAACCAGAATCTGTGCTAAACAAGGATGAGGGAGGTGTGGCAGGTATCCCTGACAGCGCATCAGTAGTGCAAAACACTAGAATGCAATTGAAATATTTGCATATGCATATATATATGATAAAATAAAGTGCATCAACAGTAGGCACAATAGTGATATAAAGTGCAACAAAACAGTAAAGTGCAGCAGTGCCTTAAAAGAATAAAAACAACAGGGCTTAGTGCAATAGTGCATATAAGAGGATACGTAGATACCTGTAGATAATAATCAATAAAGTGCACCAATTAAATGTCCAATGCTAATCCGATGGACATGCAAAAAAGTGTAAAAAGTGTCCAATATTTCAATTGAGTGCAATAGTGCGTATAGCAGTCCGTAAAAATGGAAGATAAAATACTCAGGAGTCCCAATGTTTGTGGTGCTCCTTATTCCGGTGGAAAGTTCGTCACGTCCTCGATTTCATAAAAGAGAAGGGAGATGCACACGGAGAAATCTTTGGTGCAGGAGATCTTATGAAAAATTGGACAAAGATTATTACTGGTAGAGGTATATACCACTCACATTTAAATGAGCCTAAAGTTTTCCCGGCTCTAGGTTTAATCGCCTATGGCCATGTAGAGAGTGGCACTTCCCTTCTTTACCAACTAGCAGATTCTAGACGTGTTAAGAACAAATGGAAGACAATGCTCCCATAGCGTAATACTGCAAGGTAACCTAACAGAGGTAATTACACAGTGCACTTACCAATTAAGGAGCCTTTCAAACCCAGGCTCAGTCAGTATAGCCTTAGGCACTCTTAGGTAGGTGCCCTGGACCACCTTTCCTCGTTGGCAGATCGAGTGGTGTTGTTCTCATGATGTATCAGGTTGGAATTAGCAAAACATGGCCAATAAAGCGTTAAAAGTAAAAAAATATACATTTATTTCATAAAAAGGGACATAAAAATACCGAGACGCTGTGGTAGCCTTCCTCAGTCGGTGTATTGTCCTGTAGTATCTCCTGTAACCAGAGCTGAGCAGTCCATCCTCCTTTATACTCTATCGGCGGGGCTATGGTTCCAGCTGCACTGATCTACTTCCTGTATCTGGTTTTGATTGCATCACTTCCGGTCAGGTCCATTACCCAGTAATGCTTTGCGGTTCTCTGCCGGAAATACCATAGCACTACACTGTTCAATCGATCGCAATCGCAAACAAATGTGTGAAAGTGTGAAATTACATTGAGGGGATATAGTGAGTCTTCCAAAGAAAGCTAACCAGCAAACAGCAGGTACAGCTGACAAGGGGGGGTTACCAATTAAAACTATATTCATACATTATAATACATAAAAAAACACAATTTCGTAATCAACATGATAAAACCACATACAGTATATATTGAGCAATGTATAGAGTGTCTGATTTACTCTCTGGAATACATCTTAGCATATACATCTTAGCATATAATTACCATGCATATGAATTATTAAAATTATGCATTATATATATTATTCAAAAAAGGGGGACTATATAATCAAATATTATGATGGACAACCCTGGTCGCTGTAGCTGGGTGGCTGTCCCGAGAAGACGGCAGCCATCTTGAGGCCTAACCCCTGTGAAGAGCCTAGTGACCACGCGGTGCTGGCTGCATTCCCCGGACCCAGGTCAGTGCAGCAGAATATGGAGATGGAGGGCCCCCATCTCCTGGCCGCCTTGGATTACAGGTCTGTGGGGGTGGCAGACGGACCCGTGGGTCGAAGATGTGCTAAACCCCCTCCCCTCACCAGTGATGCGGGGGCCGCTATGTGCGGCCTGGATGCCTGCTTGCTTATCCTAGATGGGGAGGATCCGGATGGCCAGCTCACTAGAGGGGTTTGGCGCAGACTGCAGGCCGCGCTACGAGGCTTCCGAACACCGAGGACACACCTGACGACTGAGGTAGAGGCGGACATGTCCTCGTGCCTTACAGCAATATGTCCTGTTGATACTGCAGCTGAGGAGAGAGGCGGCGAGGACGGCGGCCAGCATGTGGCCTCGGTTCGGAGGATCCGTGCCCCCAGAGCGAATCCGACTTACTGCACTGGAAATGGGACTGCGCTCGCTGCACCCCGGATGGCGGTGGCATTGGTGCCCCCTCGACGTGCGGAGATGGACGGTTTCATCCGGCTGGCGGCCAGGAAGGCACGGAAGCGCAAGCGGCTATACCGAACAGTTTTCCGAAGGAGATCTGGCGGCGGAGTTCGAGGTTCGACCCGGGCCCTACGAGGACTTTTCCCCCGAATGCTGGTCGGGACAGCGCGGATGTGCGCAGTGCCATACCATGTGGTCCTGTTCCGGAATCCTGGCAGTGGAGGTCGAGGAGCGATTGGGGCCTGGCAAGGCCTGGATGGTGTATTCGATGGCGACGGACTGATGACAGTCGGACGCCGCAGCATGCTAAGAGAGAAGATGCTGAGGCGCGATGTACACTTTGCCTTATGGGTGGACACAGGCTGAGGCTACTGACCCCGCTTCGTTGATAGACTCCGGCATGATACCCATCTCCCCCCCCCACCTGGCTGACACGTTTCTCTTTTTTCTCCCCCCCCTTTTTTTTTTTTGGGTTGTCTCGGTTCGCCATCATGGCCCCCCGAGTGCCTGGGCCTAGTGCCAATTGTCCCCTTGGCCCCCCGCGGTCCTCTGGGATTAAGCCAAAGATGACACATTTTGGGCCTCCGCCATTTCCCTCCGTTTCTCTCCTCTCCCTTTTTTTTTTTTTTTTCTTCCCCCTTTCTTTTTCTTCCCCCCCCTCTTCTCCCTACCTCTGCCTCTCCTTTTAGCTTGAATTACCTCGACAGTGCTTCTAATATGCAGCATGTTCCGATACTTTATTAACGTTGACGACGGCTTTTATTTACGAGTTTTGGGTTCTCCTACCTAGACGAGATCCCCCACCTGTGGACGATTTTATATTAATGTTCTTAGCTGACTTCCATTATCATTCGATGTCTCTTTGCTGTATGTTTGCAAACGTAGTCTTTTTGCCATTTTACGTTGTCTTTTTTGTTTTTCTTTGTATATGCTGTTGTTTTGAGGACATGGCTTGGCCCTGCGAGGCCATTCTCACTTGCATTGGTCATATGTCACTCTTGCAAAATTCAAAAATAAAGAATTTAAAAAAAAAAAAAAAAAAAATATTATGATGGTGAAATAAAATAAATTTAAATTTTTTTAAAAAAATTATACATTTTTTGGATCTAAATTACATGATCAACTTCCATACCAAGGAGGGGGGGTAGAGAGTTCTTTAAACAACAATTACGTGTTGTGACGGCCCTTATTGAGGATAGGATTTAAGGCATTAACATAATATAACACACCCCACCTATAAGGGGGGGGGAGGGAATGTTGGGAAACCTAACATCCAAGAAAATATTGGAGAAATGTTACACTGGAGAAAAATGGGAATAATGGGAACAAGGCGCTGCGTCTGACATCTCCTCATCACTCACACAGAACGCTACGCGGACGTGGCGCATGCTGCGCATCCGTGGTAGCGGTTTTACATTCTTGCCTAACTTGCGTCCGTTTGCCACGTGCGTTGTGCGTGCGCAGTTCGGTGCACACATACTTTGTGTGTGGGTCTCTATTGATCAGGATTCTATGCTACGATGGGCGTTAAACTGTGCGGCTACATGGACGTGATAACTGCGTTCGTCTGACATTAGCCTTAACAAAAGAAAATTATAAATTCTTGCTTCCCCTATACCCCACAATACCAATACTGTATTGTATACCAAAAATACATAAGTCTTTTATTCACCACTGGGTTGCCCCATAATATCAGGAAATAATTTGCTGACAGAATGTATCAGTGAATTTGTAGATAGCTGCGTGCACCCTCTGGTCGCTATGGTTCCATCATATATAATAGATACCCAAGATGCCCTCCTAAAATTGTCTGAGATCTCGGTTCCTCCAGGTACTCTTAGTCAGTCTTGATGTAGTCTCTTTATATATTAACGTGCCCCATTCAGTTGGATTTAGAGCTCAAAATATTTTCTAGAAGAGAAGTATTCTTGCATCTATGCAAGTGGAAACTATTTATGATCCAGGGACGATGATTCCGCCCCCAGGCTCAGAGAGCTCCGGGGACTTCCTGCTGCTGAAAAAAAAAACTACCACCGAGAAATTCAACTCTCACCTTGGTCCATCGGGAAAGGAAAGGAGGTAGGCCAATTTCCTCTCACTTGAGTCAGCGCCTACTACAGAAAGACATATCCAAAATATGCTGGCTGATTTAAGAGCCACTCTGCAGGCCGATTTTAGATCCATAACGGCAGATAGTCACAAAGATTTGAGGAGCTGGGGGGATTGCACAGACCCGCTAGAAATCAAAACAGATGACCTTTGCTTGACCCATAATGAGTTGGTGGATGCTTATAAATCTCTGAAATCGGCACATGACTCATTGGCGGTTAAAGTCGCGGGCATGTAAGATCGCTCGAGACATAATAATATTCTAATACGGGGTATCCCTGACGTGATCAAGCGTGCCTTGCTCGATTATCTTACTGAGCCTTTCCATGTGCTGCCGCCGGAATCTTTACGGGATCAATTGCAACTGGACTGACCTAAACCCAAAAATGTTGACGTCCACTGCCCCCTGGGAAACACTGGTCCACATCCACTTTTATCAAGGAGCTCATCTGATGTGCTCTGTCTGCAAGACACCCACTTTAAATGGGGGCACACCCTAAATTGTTTTTACCACAATATAAAATGCAATATCCCTCACCTTCAAAATCTAGGAGGTCTCGATATTGATCCACGATGCAGTCTTGCTTTGCATCGCTTATTGGCAGACCCAAATGGGTGCTTTTTATTCTTGGTATGTGATCTTAACCACCAATTATATACCTTGGTCAATATATATACAGCCCTAATAGTGACCAAATACCATTAATATGACAGGTAAGTCTTAAATAACTTGGTTATCAGGCTGGTCGAGTGATCATTTGTGGAGATTTGAATGTATTTATGGATTGTCTGCCCTGTCCCTCTAAGAAGTGTTGCTCCCAGTGGTAGAGTCTTACTAAACTACTGTCTGAATTTCATTATTATGATACATGGAGATTATTCCATTTTGGGGAAGTGAATCACACTTTCTTATCTCTCTCGCACATAAAAATTATTGCAGACTAGATTAGTTCTTGCTTAAGGGTGATGTTTTGTCAGTGTTCCAAGATTGTTCATAGGCTCCTTATCCTGGTCAGATCATGACCCAGTCCATCTCTTGATCTCTGACACATATTCTCCCTATGGCAGGGTGCCATGGCGGCTTAATGAACCATTGTGGCATATCCAGAGCGGAGAGAGGATGTCCAACAAACTCTTACCCAATACTTTAGAGAAAATGCATCTCCTGACATTGGTCCCTCTACCCTTTGGCAAGCTCATAAACCTGTCATTCGTGGCATATTAAGTGGGTGTCCCACTTTAACCACTTGGCTGCTATGGACACGCTCAGCGCGTCCAGCCAAGTGGTTCTCCTGTGCTATGGACGCGCTGAGCTGAATTCCGGCAGATTGCTGCGCCCCCCGGTGCGGGCTGACATCTTGGATGTCAGCCCAGCACTCCGGGACGCCGGTGGGCCATTAGATGTCACCGCGGTGGCGCAATGACATCTAATTCAGGCGCCCCCCCGCCCAGGGCCGGCGCTGCCGCTAGGAGAGCTAGGCGGCCGCCTAGAGCGCAGTGCCGCCTAGGGCGCAGCCGGCCCCTACCACTGCAATTACCCCCATCTGTTTTATTTATTTGCGCGCGGCCGCAGACTGCCAAGTGTGTGTGTCACTTAGCAGCGGCGCGCTCCTTCTCCGCTGCCGGCACTGCCCCCAATGCCTGCAAGCCGTCGGCCCCCGTTGATTAAGTCGCGCGGCAGCCACGTGACGTCATCAGCGGGTGTCGCTGGCAGGTGTTCTGACTTCAGCCTCAGTGCACCGCAACGTGCCTGCCTCAATCCCACACTCTGGGAACACGGAACGTTGCCTTGGCGCCTCCCCCTCACGCGTCACGTGAGGGGGAGGCGCCAAGGCAGCGTGCCGTGCTCCCAGAGTGTGGGACTGAGGCAGGCATGTTGCGGTGCTCCTGCAGCGGCTGTTTCAGAGCGACCAGAAAGTCGTGGTCCGGCTGCTGCAGAAGGAGATGAACAAGGGTGCGGTCCAGCAGAGCTAGCCAGACTGAGGTCGCGTACACAAAGGATTCCATCAACAGTCAGTATGTATGCAGGTGAGAAAGCGCAGGGGTCGATGACAGGGACTCAAATTGATATGTGTGTGTGTGTGTGTGTAGGGGGGGTGAATTAAAATTGATGTGTGTGTGTGTGTGGGGGGGGGGGTGAATTCAAATTGATCTGTGTGTGTGTGGGGGGGGTGAATTCAAATTGATGTGTGTGTGGGGGGGTGAATTCAAATTGATGTGTGTGTGTGTGTGTGTGGGGTGAATTCAAATTGGTGTGTGTGTGTGGGTGTGTGTGGGGGGGTGAATTCAAATTGATGTGTGTGTGTGTGTGTGGGGGGGTGAATTCAAATTGATGTGTGTGTGTGGGGGGGATGAATTCAAATTGATGTGTGTGTGTGTGTGTGTGTGGGGGTGAATTCAAATTGGTGTGTGTGTGTGGGGGGGTGAATTCAAATTGATGTGTGTGTGTGGGGGGGGTGAATTCAAATTGATGTGGGGGGGTAAACTATAATTGATATGGGGTGAACTAAAATGGAAATGGGTGGTGAACTAAAATTGATATGGGGTGAACTATAATTGATATGGGGGGTGAACTAAAATTGATATGGGGTGAACTATAATTGATATGGGGGGTGAACTAAAATTGATATGGGGTGAACTTAAGTTGGGGGGGTAATAACTCATTGATATGGGGGGTTTGAGCACTGAAGAAAGACGCACAGAGGAAAGAGAAAAAGAGGAAGAAGCACAGAGGGCAGAGGAAAGTAGCACAGAGGGCAGGGGAAAGAAGCACAGAGGGCAGAGGAAATTAGCACAGAGGGCAGAGGAAATTAGCACAGAGGGCAGAGGAAATTAGCAAGCATAGAGTGCAGAGGAAAGAAAGAAGCACAGGGGGCAGAGGAAAGAAAGAAGCACAGAGGGCATAGGAAAGAAAGAAAGAAGCACAGAGGGCAGAGGAAAGAAAGTAGCACAGAGGGCAAAGAAAGAAAGTAGCACAGAGGGCAGAGGAAAGAAAGAGGCACAGAGGGCAGAGGAAAGAAAGAAGCACAGAGGGCAGAGGAAAGAAAGAAGCACAGAGGGCAGAGGAAAGAAAGAAGCACAGAGGGCAGAGGAAAGAAAGAAGCACAGAGGGCAGAGGAAAGAAAGAAGCACAGAGGGCAGAGGAAAGAAAGAAAGAAGCACAGAGGGCAGAGGAAAGAAAGAAAGAAGCACAAAGGGCAGAGGAAAGAAGCACAGAGGGCAGAGGAAAGAAAGAAAGTAGCACAGAGGGCAGAGGAAAGAAAGTAGCACAGAGGGCAGAGGAAAGAAAGTAGCACAGAGGGCAGAGGAAAGAAAGAAAGAAGCACAAAGGGCAGAGGAAAGAAGCACAGAGGGCAGAGGAAAGAAAGAAAGTAGCACAGAGGGCAGAGGAAAGAAAGTAGCACAGAGGGCAGAGGAAATAAAGTAGCACAGAGGGCAGAGGAAAGAAAGAAAGAAGCACAGAGGGCAGAGGAAAGAAAGAAAGAAGCACAGAGGGCAGAGGAAAGAAAGAGGCACAGATTGATCCTGGCCCAGAGGTGTAAGATGGGCATCGAACTACTTTGTGTGTAGCCCACCTCCCGCAGCATGTGTTCCCCCCGTGCACAGTTTGTCGTCTCCCCGCACACTGTTTGTGTGTGTTTCATCCACATTTTAACAGTTGACAATTTTTTCTGGTGGGGGGGGGCGCGCAAGTAGTCTTGCCTAGGGCGCAAAATAGTCTAGCACCGGCCCTGCCCCCGCCTGTGCGGAGGAGGCGCCTGAAAGGGAGGGGGGAGGTCCTTTGGACCTCTCTCCCTCCCGATCGCCGGGGGGCACAAAGTTAAGGCAGGCACCGTTTGGAAGGGCACAGCCTGCCCTTCCAAACGGTGACTGTCATTAACCCCTGGGGAGCCGGATCACGATTTGGCGCTGAAAAGCCCCGGATCGTGATCCTCTCCCAGAGCTGGCCGACATCTTGGATGTCGGCCAAGCCTCTGGGAACTCCCCCTGAGGACTGGCGTCATCGTGCATAGCACGATGATGCCAGTCCTGGAGTTAACCCCTAGCTGCCAGCAATGGTGGAGATAGGGGGTTCCAATGAACCCCCTATCTCCCGATCTGTGGCAGCTAGGGGTTAATGTTTGATATTGTTGGATCGGCCAGAGCATGGCCTTTCCAATGATACCAAACATGACCATGAAATTGTTTTTTTTTAAAAAAAAAAAATTAAAAATAAAAAAATATTTAAAAAAAATTCGAAAAAAATAAACAGGTTTTGTTTTTGTTTTGTTAATGCAGCAATATTGTTCCCATTTCAGTTATAATGTGAATAATGATGCTGCACTAACGATTTTTGTATGCGGTACGTTTGTTAAAAATAGCGACATTTTCCCCCAAAAAAATGTAACGAGACCCCATTTCTAATTTTTTTAACAAGTGCACCCCATACAAAATATAACTGCAAATGCTCGCATGTTAAAATGTGAAAAAAACACTTTACACATAGTAAATTATTGAAAATCCATATTTTATTGCATTTTTTGTTATAATATACAGACAGGACATGACGTATACATATAATAATGACATATTATGAATCTGCCAAGTCTGCTGGAAAGAACGATATATAATATGTCTGGGTCATATATCAAAATATGGCTTCAAACCGCGGTTAAACATGATGAGCGAAAGCGGTAAAAATTACCTCAGCACAGAGGTGTGAAAAGCCTCAGCAGCGAAAGGGTTAAAAGACAGCACGGCCAACATAGATTAGATTTACTGACATGAATAGATGAGGCGCACTCCGTTTATAAATTACATCAGACTCCGTCGGCCTTAGCGGCCACTCAGGATTTACATAGGGAATTAACACCGACACCTTAAAAGTAAATATTATTATCTATATGGGAATAAACTGAGTAAAATACTGGCTAATAAATTACGGATGGCAATGGGTAAACGGAAAATAGATCTAATGCAGGATAAATCATGCACCTTACATTATCAACCACAACATATTGCAAATTGTTTTGCTGAATATTATGAGGGTTTCTTTAATCTTCAACAAAACAGTAATACACCCTAGCCCCTAGGACAGGATTTATTTCTATTCCTACAACACCTCAGGTTGCCCTGCCTTACGGGGGATAAACAGGTTTCCTTGGCATGTCCTATATTAGAAGAGGAAATATCGCAGGCCTTTAACCCTTTCGCTGCTGAGGCTTTTCCCGCCCCTATGCTGAGGTCATTTTTACCTGTTTTGCGCATCATGTTTAAACGTGTTTTGAAGGCTTATTTTAGTATATGACCCAGACATATTATATATCGTTCTTTCCGTCAGACTCGGTAGATTCATAATATGTCATTATTATATGTATACGTTATGTCATGTCTGTATATTATAACAAAAAATGCAATAAAATATGTATTTTCAATAATTTACAATGTGTAAAGTGTTTTTTTCCACATTTTAACATGCGAGCAATTGCGGTTATATTTTGTATGGGGTGCGCTTGTTAAAAAAATTAGAGATGGGGTCTCATTACATTTTTTTTTGGGGAAAATGACACTATTTTTAACAAACGCACCGCATACAAAAATCGTTAGTGCAGCATCATTGTTCACATTATAATTGAAATGGGAACAATATTGCTGCATTAACAAACCCAAAAAAATAAAAAAAAAGTGTTTAATTTTTTTTTTATTTTTATTTTTCTTTTTTTTTTTTTTTTACAAAATTTTTCACTGTAGTGTTTGGTATCGTTGGAACGGCCATGCTCTGGCCGATCCAACCATACCAAAATTTAACCCCTAGCTGCCACGGATCGGGAGATAGGGAGTTCATTGGAACTCCCTATCTCCACAGTTGGTGGCAGTTAGGGGTTAACTCTAGGACTGGCGTCATCGTGCTACGCACGATGACGCCAGTCCTCTGGGGGAGTTCCCGGAGGCTTGGCCGACATCCAAGATGTCGGCCAGCTCCGGGAAAGGATCGCGAACCGGCGCTTTTCAGCGCCGATTCGCGATCCAGCTCCCCAGGGGTTAATGCCAGGCATCATTTGGAAGGGCAGGCTGTGCCCTTCCAAATGATGCCTGGGTTAACCCCCTGTGCGCCGCCGATCGGGAGGGAGAGAGGTCCGAAGGACCTCCCCCCCCCCTTTCAGGCGCCTCCTCCGCACATGCGGGGGGGGCGCCTGAATTAGGTGTCATCGCGCCCCCGCGATGACACCTAATTCTGGCGGCTGCTGGTCCGGATGCCGGGCTGACATCCAGGATGTCAGCCCGCACCGGAGGGCCAGCGATCGGCCGGAACCCGGCCGAACGCTGACCCCAATGTGAGGACGCGCTCAGCGCGTCCTCAGCACACCAGCGGGACTGCTGAGGACGCGCTGAGCGCGTCCTCAGCAGCGAAGTGGTTAAATTGTTACCAATGGGAAAAGCATCTGGTCCAGACGAATTACTGCTAAGTACTACAAGTCTTTTCCCAAAATTCTCACCCCCCCCCCCATTTACTGTCAATGATCCACTCTACTTTTGAATCAGGACATGTGAATATGGACTGGTTTTCTGCTACTATAGTGACCATTTCCAAGACGGACCTCCCGGCTCACATTGCTCTAAATATAGACCGATATCTTTACTAAATGTAGATGCCAAATTGTGCGCTAAAATTCTGGCCATGAGAGATTAGAGGCATGCCTACCATGGTTGATAGCAGATGACCAGGTGGGATTCGTTAAACACCAACAGGGCACGATAACACCTTCAGACATTTAAATCTCTTTGAGCTCATTGCCCTGATCTCTCAGCCAGCCATTTTGTTATCCTTGAACGCAGAAAATGTGTTTGACTAATTGAATTAGCTGTTCCTTCGACATGCTATGCTTTAGTTTAATTTTCCCTTAGCATTGATACCAGCCACAATGGCTCTATATTCTGCCACAGCAACTAGGGTTCTTAATACCAGGAATTCATTCCTGAACCAACGCCATATCAAATGGAACGAGACAGGGATGCCTCCCCACTTTTGTATGCCCTAACCTTAGAGCCTTTGGCTCAGGCCATACACCAAGATAACAACATATTGAGGGTTCCGATAGGACCCTCCACCTGTAAGGTTTCCTTATTTTCAGACAATATTCTCTTGACACTAATGGATTTGCGTCACGGTTCCCGGATCCCACCACGCAGTCCTTAAAGCCCAACACTCTACAGAGCCCAAAAGCTACCAACAGGGTAGCCGTAGAAGAATCCCTAACTGTCTGGTCCTTAGAATTGGCCAGGTATACTGGCTAGACAGAAAGGGTTAATTAAAGACAATGTCGTAATACAAAACCATGTCAGCAACACGGGGGTAGTCAGACGAGCCAGAATCAGGAATACAGAGTATAGAATAGTCAAATGGAATAGCCGGGTCGATATCAGTGCAGAAGCGTAGTACAAGAAAATAGTCTTGGGCAACGGAAGGCAGAATAGTCAGAAAACAAGCAGAGGTCAATAACAGGTTAAATCACGAGAGAATTGTCATGGGTCCCGGATCCCACCACGCAGCCCTTAAAGCCCAACACTCCACAGAGCCAAAAAGCTACCAACAGAGTAGCCGTAGAACAATCCCTAACTGTCTGGTCCTTAAAAATTGGCCAGGTATAAGTATTCTAGCTAGACAGAAAGGGTTAATCAAAGACAATGTCGTAATACAAAACCAGGTCAGCAACACAGGGGTAGTCAGACGAGCCAGAGTCAGGAATACAGAGAATAGAATAGTCAAATGGAATAGCCGGGTCGATATCAGTGCAGTAGCGTAGTACAAGGAAAATAGTCTAGGGCAATGGAAGGCAGAATGGTCAGAAAACAAGCAGAGGTCAATAACAGGTTAAATCATGAGAGAATACAGGTACAGGGAGCTCAGGTATGGATAACCACGATCTGGCACTGCTGAGAAGGAACTGTGGGTTTTTAAAGACCTTCACCAGACCGCGCCCCCCTCTCAAGCCGCGCCTCATGCAGCCACCTTCCTGCCTGTCTCTATTTAAATCGGGTGTTGGTCAGCGAGCAGCATCAGACATGCTGCCTTCAAGCGCACTGGAGAGGCTGGAAGCCCCCAACGTTACAGTACCCCCCTCTCCACGGGAGGCCACCGGACGAACAACAGTACAAGTGGCAGGACGACCACTGGGGCGAGTGGCAGGACGACCACCAGGGCGAGTGGCAGGACGACCACCAGGGCGATCGAGGTGCGAGGCATGGAACGCCCTGACCAACCTAGAGGCAGACATGTTGGAAGCCGGAATCCAGGACCGGTCCTCCGAACCATAACCCACCCAATCGACCAAGTACTGCAGAGCACCCCTGAACAGCCTAGAATACAGAACTTTCCTAACCTCATACTCTGTCTCCCCATCAACCTGAACAGATGGAGGAGGAGGAACGACCCACGTGTACCTGTTACACAACAAAGGCTTCAGTAGGGAGGTGTGGAAGACGTTGTGCAAGCGAAGATGTTTAGGAAGGGCAAGAGCACAAGCCACAGGGTTAACGCGGCGAATGATCTTGTATGGACCTATAAACCGAGATGCCATTTTCATAGACGGCACCCGCAACTTCACATTCCTAGTGGACAACCAAACTCTACCCCCCACGTTATAGGAAGGAGCTTGTAACCTATGCCTGTCAGCCTTGCGTTTCTGGACAGCAACATTGCGCTCCATGTTTTCGCGAATCTGTCTCCAAATCTCTTGTAGTTGTGTGAGATGTTCATCGAGAGCTGGGATGGCCTGTTCAGCAAACTGAAGCGGTAGAGCCGGAGGGAAAAAAACATAGATGGCAGAAAAAGGAGAGTGGCCAGTAGTCTCATTAACGTCGTTATTACGTGCATACCGACCAATTGTCTTGTTGTTGTGTGGAAAAGCAACGTATGTACTGCTCGAGACCCTGATTTGCCCTCTCTGCTGCCCCATTGGTTTGTGGATGGTATGCTGAAGAGAAGGCGAATCGCACCCCCATCTCTGCACAGAAATCCCTCCAGAAACGAGAGGCGAACTGAGCTCCTCTGTCAGACTATTTCAGACGGAACCCCATGTATTCGTACAATCTCTCTAGCAAAGACAACCGCCAGTTCTTTGGCTGTAGGGAGCTTAGGTAAAGGAACAAAATGAGCCACTTTGGAGAAGCGGTCTACAACTGTCAGAACCACAGTTTGACCCTTGGACTTCGGCAAGTCCACAATAAAATCCATAGATAGATGAGACCAAGGCCTCTTAGGCGTAGGTAAAGGCTGCACTAGACCGACAGGCAAGGTTTTACTGGTTTTGCTTCTTGCACACACTTGACAAGCCAAAACAAACAGACGTACGTCCTGTCGCATGGTGGGCCACCAGAACTGTCTGGAGATACTGGTAAGAGTCCTCGTAATACCAGGATGACCTGTTGGTTTAGAATCATGAAACATTATGAGTAATTCTTGTCTTTCCTTTTCAGGCACAAACAACATATCTGGAGGCTTGTTAGGTGGAGCCCCCATTTGAGCTGCTTGGAGGCGTTCCAGGAAAGGCGAGGAAACTGACAAGACCATGGAAGCCACAATACGTTCAGGAGGAACTATAGGATTGTGGTCTTGTGTATTTGTTTCATACGAGTCATATTGACGAGATAAGGCATCAACCTTTACATTGCGGTCACCTGGTCTGTAAGTCAACACAAAATTAAACCGAGACAGTAGTAATGACCACCTGGCCTGTCTCGAGTTCAAACGTTTAGCATCCCCGATGTACGTAAGGTTCTTATGATCAGTGATTATCAACAAAAGGTCAAGAGTACCCTCCAACAAATGTCTCCACTCTGACAGGGCAGACACAATAGCAAGCAATTCTCTGTTACCGATATCATAATTGCGTTCTGCTGGTGATAATTTTTTTGAAAAGAACCCACAAGGATGTAGAGGCTTCCTTAGGCTTCCCTGGAGACTCTTTGAGATAGGACAGCCCCAATGCCTATCTCAGAAGCATCAACCTCAAGGACAAATGGAATTCTGGGATCAGGATGCCGTAACACGGGAGCGGAAGTGAAAGCCTGCTTAAGAGCTTCGAATGCCTGTTTGGATTGTGAAGACCAGACCTGATTCTTCAGACCTTTACGTGTCATATTAATGATAGGAGAGGCTACAGTGGAATAATTCTTGATAAATCTCCTATAATAGTTGGAAAACCCCAAAAACCTCTGTATGGCTTTGAGGCATTGAGGGAGAGGCCATTCTGAGATGGCCGTGAGTTTGGAAGGATCCATCTCAAAACCTTCTGGAGTGATAATGTGCCCAAGAAATTTTACAGTGGTAATGTCGAATAAACACTTCTCCAGTTTGCAATAAAGACCGTTGTCTAGTAATTTTGCTAATACCTGTCTGACATGTTCATGGTGGGTTTTCAGATCGGGAGAGTAAATCAGTATATCGTCTAGGTATACTATAACAAAGGATTGCAAAAAATCTCTGAGCACATCATTAATAAAATCTTGGAATACAGCTGGAGCATTACAAAGACCGAAAGGCATGACCAGATATTCATAATGCCCACTCCTGGTGTTAAATGCTGTTTTCCACTCATGCCCTTCTTTTATACGTATCAGGTTAAATCGAGTTTTGTGTATACTGCTGATCCCCTTAACCTGTCGAACAGTTCTGATATGCATCCACTGTGTCATTCTCTGAAGTTTCTCTGAAGTTTTGCCTGTGCATAACATTCAGGATAGGCAGATGCGCAATAGGGAATTTAATTTGTGGCTTCAGGAATGGTGTCGAGAGCAAGGATTTGGCTTTGTGTCCCATGATAGCTCTAATTGGAGCAGAAAGGAACTGTATAAAAAAGATGGTTTGCATCTTACTCATAGGGGAACATATGTTCTCAGTGAGAATTTCAAAGGTTTCGCAGAGAAATATTTAAACTAGGAGGGGGGGACAAAAGGGTAAAAAACAATCTGCCTGATTGTCCCCCAAAACTAAATCGGAGGGTGCAAGCAACATGCGGGGAAAAAAATGACAAGCTCAGAGTCGTGTCTATAAATGCTCGCAGTTTAGTCAATAAAATCAATGAACTGGAGGCAATGATGGCAGCTGAAAAAGTAGATTTAATGGCGGTTACTGAGACATGGTTCAGTGAGAAAAATAACAATACCGGGGTACTCTTTATATAGAAAAGACAGAGAAGGTAGGAAAGGAGGAGGAGTGGCCCTGTGTGTGAAAAACAACATAAAAACGAACCAAATAAAAGTGAGCGAGGTGAACATAGAGTCAGTTTGGGTTACACTAACATTTGGCAATCATACAGTAGCTCGTGTAGGTGTGATCTATAGACCCCCTGGACAAGTAGAAGAGCTAGATAATCTGCTGCTTGAGGAAATAGCCAAAATACCAGTGGCGTAACTAGAAACCTGAGGGCCCCGGTGCAAGAATCCATGAAGGCCCCCCCCCAAAAAGATCTATATTTTTACTTTTTTCCCCTGCAATATAAAAGGATAGTATTGCCCCAGCTCACGTGGATATATAATGCCCCCAGCTCATGTGGATATATATTGCCCCCAGCTCACGTGAATATATATTGCCCCCAGCTCACATGGATATATTGCCCCCAGCTCACATGGATATATTGCCCCCCAAGCTCACATGGATATATTGCTCCCAGCTCACATGGATATATATTGCCCCAGCTCACATGGATATATAAATTGCCCCCAACTCACATGGATATACACTATATTGCCAAAAGTATTCGCTCACCTGCCTTGACTCGCATATGAACTTAAGTGACATCCCATTCCTAATCCATAGGGTTCAATATGACGTCGGTCCACCCTTTGCAGCTATAACAGCTTCAACTCTTCTGGGAAGGCTGTCCACAAGGTTTAGGAGTGTGTTTATGGGAATTTCTGACCATTCTTCCAGAAGCGCATTAGTGAGGTCACACACTGATGTTGGACGAGAAGGCCTGGCTCTCAAATCTGCTCTAATTCATCCCAAAGGTGTTCTATCGGGTTGAGGTCAGGACTCTGTGCAGGCCAGTTAAGTTCATCCACACCAGACTCTGTCATCCATGTCTTTATGGACCTTGCTTTATGCACTGGTGCACAGTCATGTTGGAAGAGGAAGGGGCCAGCTCCAAATTGTTCCCACAAAGTTGGGAGCATGGAATTGTCCAAAATGTCTTGGAATGCTGAAGCATTCAGAGTTCCTTTCACTGGAACTAAGGGGCCAAGCCCAGCTCCTGAAAAACAACCCCACACCATAATCCCCCCTCCACCAAACTTTACATTGGCACAATGAAGTCAGACAAGTACCATTCTCCTGGCTACCGCCAAACCCAGACTCGTCCATCAGATTGCCAGATGGAGAAGCACAATTTGTCACTCCAGAGAACGCATCTCCACTGCTCTAGAGTCCAGTGGCGGGGTACTTTACACCACTGCATCCAACGGTTTGCATTGCACTTGGTGATGTATGGCTTGGATGCAACTGCTCAGCCATGGAAGTGCATTCCATGAAGCTCTCTGCACACTGTTCTTGAGCTAATCTGAAGGCCACATGAAGTTTGGAGGTCTGTAGCAATTGACTCTGCAGAAAGTTGGCGACCTCTTCGCACTATGCACCTTAGCATCCGCTGACCCCGCTCCGTCAGTTTACGTGACCTACCACTTCGTGGCTGAGTTTCTGTCGTTCCCAAACACTTCTACGTTCTTATAATACAGCTGACAGTTGACTGTGGAATATTTAGGAGTGAGGAAATTTCACGACTGGATTTGTTGCACAGGTGGCATCCTATCACAGTTCCACGCTGGAATTCACTGAGCTCCTGAGAGCGACCCCTTCTTTCACAAATGTTTGCAAAAGCAGTCTGCATGCCTAGGTGCTTGATTTTATACACCTGTGGCCATGGAAGTGATTGGAACACCTGATTCTGATTATTTGGATGGGTGAGCTAATACTTTTGGCAATATAGTGTATATTGCCGCAGCTCACATGGATATATATTGCCCCCAGCTCACATGGATATATTGCCCCCAGCTCACATGGATATATTGCCCCCAGCTCATCACATGGATATATATTGCCCCCAGCTCACATGGATAAATTTGCCCCAGCTCACACATTGATATATATTTGCCCCAGCTCATACATGGAGATATTGCCCCAGCTCACATGGATATATTGCCCCAGCTCACACATGGATATATTGACCCCAGCTCATACATGGATATATTGCCCTAGCTCACATGGATATATTTGCCCCAGCTCACATGGATATATTTGCCCCCAGCTCGCCTAACATGGATATATTTGCCCCCAGCTCTCACCTCTGCGGCTGTTCTTCTCCCTACGAGCGGCCACCGGCATGCAGCTTGGCCGCTCGCCGGGAACCACCTGACCAGTGCAGCCGCATTAGAAACATAGAAACATAGAAAAATGTCGGCAGATAAGAACCTTTCGGCCCATCTAGTCTGCCCAATTACATGGATACTTTACCTGGATTTATCTTTTGTTTAGGATAGCCTTATGCCTATCCCATGCTTGCTTAAATTCAATTACTGTTTTGGCCTCTACCACTTCTACTGGAAGACTGTTCCATGTATCCACCACCCTCTCAGTAAAATAATGCTTCCTGATGTTACTTTTAAACCTTTGCCCCTCTAATATAAGACTATGTCCTCTTGTTTTGCTATTTTGTTTCCTTTTAAATATACTCCCTTCCTCTACCTTGTGGATTCCCTTTACGTATTTAAATGTTTCTATCATATCTCCTCTGTTTCGTCTTTTTTCCAAGCTGTACATGTTACATTCTTGCGAGATCGCGGAGTTCACGTGAACTCCACAATCTCGTGCGCTGGTCAGGTGGTTCCCATCCCAGGCGAGTGGTGGCGAATTGAAGAGCCATCTGTGGTGGCGGAATGCCAGGGCCCAGTCACAGGTGCGATTGCTGCAACCCTGGTACTTCCGCCACTGACTCTTACAAAGCGCAAACTTCTGGTCCTTCCCAATGCAATCCCTAACATTTTCTTCTGGCCACCAGTTTCACCTTTCCTCTGCTCCCATTTGTCTCAGATATCCCCATCCCTTAGATTGCAAGCTCACTGGATGTCTGCCTTAGCACTTGGTTTAAAGTGCTGTATTAGCGGACTTCCGGTTGCGCCGCCATCCACGCCGGATGCGGCACCACTGAGCTCCCAGGCCCGGCTGACAGAAATCCACCGTCGCCTCTGCAGCAACGGGCTCCCACCCACCCTGGCCGCTCCATCGCCTCCTCGAGACACCGCAACGCCCACCTGACCAGTCACCGAATCATTCCGCTCCTCCAGCGGCCTCCCCTGAACCGTGGGCGGATAGCGGCCTACATACGCCGATGCCCTCACCTCCATGATCTTCGGCCCTTTCTCCTGAGGACCCTCATGGAGACCCCCGCTCCATCCACACTGTCAGTGGACCGCAGGAGACGCGGCGGGACCCACCAGCAGTCAGGGAGATGAATGTACACCCCGGAGGGGTGAGAGGTACAGGGCCCCTGGGATCACAGTACTCCACCCTGGGATCACAGTACTCCACCCTGGGATCACAGTACTCCAAGTCTAGGCCCAAAGTGGGCTACCTTAGTCACCCAGAATTTGTGAACTTATTTTTCCTTATGGCTGCGGACTAGGGAGCGGAGGATAGCATTTCATCTTTATTTTCACTTTTCTTTGGAGACCCCCATTTTCTCTGCTTGATACAACACTGTTTATTGCTGGTGCAGTAAAGTCTGCATTGCCTGCTCAGTTGCTCTCTCTCCATCCTCTCTTGTGAACCCTCCACACTGATTCAACACTACGTTCTGATTACGGAGAAATACATTGATAAACAAGCCGTGGACATGGACAATTCCATCCAAACCCTGCAGAACCAACTGGCTGACCAAACGACACAGATATCCTTACTAACGGACAAAATCGACGACCTGGAAAATCGCAGTCGACGAAATAACATTTGCCTTATTGCCATGCCGGAGACAATACCAGAATCACTTTTGCTGGACACTATCCAATCCTGGCTCGCCACTACCCTACAGATTGGAAAGCGGCTGACATCGGCAGCTTTCATTGAACGTGCCCATTGAGTGGAACCACAAAGGGAGGCATCCCAAAATCAGCCCGACCTATCTTATTCAAAGTACTCCACTACGTTGACAAACAACTCATTATGTCCACGGCTCGTCAACATCAATCTCTGGCATACGAAGGTAACAAAATTTTACTGTTCCAGGACTTTTCTGCACAAGTTTTGGCCAAACGTAGAGCCTTCTCCCCGCTCTGCAGTGACCTGGTCCGCTAAGACAAGAGATTCGCACTACTCTACCCAGCTAGACTGAGGATTGTAATTGATGGCTCTCCCCACATCTTCGACCCCCCAGGATCTGCTGTTGCCCAACTGGCAGCTACATTGCAGAGGTCTCCCAGCTCCTCCACCCCGGCTTCCCCGGCCCTCCGTTAACCTATAGCTGTCGTTTCTGATGGCTTTATTTTTGGACTTTTTTGCACCTGTTGTGCTATCCTAGTTCTGTTGCCCTCCCCCTTTCCGTACTATGGAGGCCTGATTTGGAGCTCGTTTCCCCTTTCTGTACCACAACGACCCCAGGGCAATCTCCCCCACTGCTGGGATGGGGGGGGGGAACCCTTGCGCTTAATCCAGCCTAATTTGTCTATTTACCATATGCATCAACACAATCTATGACATCCCAACCTACTCAGCCACTCTCCCCCCTGAAAGCCCTTTCCTGGAATGTCAAGGGATTGAACACACCTATCAAGCGCCTTAAAGTTCTAACATATCTCAAGCCACAGCACCCTCACATTGTCTTTTTGAAAGAAACACATTGGACCAATAAACCAACATGCACCCTCAAAGCCCCCTGGATTACTCAATGCTTTTCAGCACCTTTCAAGTCCAAAGCCAGAGGGGTCGCAATCCTCCTCTGCTCGAATTTCCCCGGCCAAGTTATGGAGTCCTTTGCCGACCCGGATAGACGCTATCTGATTTTACTCCTGAAATTCAGAGACTCCACCATTTGTGCCGCTAATGTATGCACTCCAAATGTTTACTGTCCACACTTTTACATAGCCCTAGCTCAAGCACTACTGAAATATGATTTGGACTCCTTCCTCCTGATAGGTGGGGACTTTAATGCGGTCTTGACACATAGCTTGGACAGATCATCCACATCGGTCCCCAGATCGTACCCCATAGACCACCAACTGCATCTCCTTGTGGACACTCTTAACCTGAGCGGTCCATGGCGTCTTCTCCACCCACGGGAAAAAAGACTATACTCTTCACTCCGTGGTACATGACACGCACTCGCAGATTGATGGGTTTTACGTATCTTCCACCCTCCTACCCTTAGTAGTTGATGTTAGACATGCTAATATTGAGATTTCTGACCATGTCCCGGTATCACTAACCCTCCGAGGCCTTTCCCCCCTAAAGCGCATCCATTCCTGGTCTTTCCCTGGTTACTACCTATCCCACGCGGCCTGTCGCTCCCACGTTGAAATGTAATGGCTGAACTTTGTTGATGACAACGTCGAGCACGTAGATACACCTAAAACATTCTGGGAAACCTCCAAGGTGGTACTGAGGGGTCATATTATATCCTATGTTTCAAACGCTTGAACGAGACTTTGAAAGCCTTTTTGTGCTACACGCCTCCCCGGCCACAAAGGAAGCATACCTACGTGACAAACACCTCTATGAATCATTTTATAACTCCTGTTATAAAACAGAAATAACTAGAATACTATCGCAGTCACTTTTATAAATGGGGCAACAAGGTAGACTCCTGGCTCGTCTGGCCAACCCAAGAACGAAACGCATCCCAATCTCAAATATTAAATTAGGCTCTTCCGACATATTTACCGACCTCGCGGCCATTAAGAAAGAATTTCAAGACTACTTCCGCCTCTTATATAGTGCTCAGCCAGACAGGCAGAATGCGGGCCAAATGTTTTTAAACACGGCCAACCCTCCACCGCTCTCAGTAACACAGCGAGACCTCTTTGATTCCCCCATCTCAGAACAGGAAATGAGACGGGCCATCTCGTCACTCCCCTCAGGGAAGACCCCAGGACCCGACAGATTCTCAGCCGACTTTTATAAACTACTACAACCCCACCAAACCCACCGCCTGACAAACGTTTAAACAAAATTTACAGTGGCAAAGCTTCAATCGACTCGTTTAATACGACTCGCACGGTTCTCATCCCGAAGACGGGAAAAGACCCTCAGGACATAACCTCATACTGGCCCATCTCCCTTCTCAATATTGATTTTAAAATCTTTACCAAGATTCTAGCGACCTGACTCCAATCTTTTCTGCCACAAATTTTAACACCCTTGTCAGTTGGGGTTTGTCCACGGACGACATTCTGTTAAAGGTATCAGACAAGCGCTCAAAACCATTTGGACGGCCTCACGATCTTCCCCACAACTGACCTTCTCAGCTTAGATGTGGACAAAGCTTTTGACCAAATCGCCTGGACACACCTGACTCGTACCCTCTCCTATCGCCATTTCGGCCCTAAATTCCTCTCCTTTATACGAATGCTCCACACTGGTCCCTTGGCGACAATATATACGGACACTCTTGAATCCTCGCCGTTCCCAATAGCTAGGGGCATCCGCCAGGGCTG
This sequence comes from Leptobrachium leishanense, assembly GCA_009667805.1. Lineage (NCBI taxonomy): Eukaryota > Metazoa > Chordata > Amphibia > Anura > Megophryidae > Leptobrachium > Leptobrachium leishanense. The sequence goes on along the minus strand of RXON01000339.1, from coordinate 180,474 downwards.
CCCTCTCTCCCCGTTACGTTTCAATATAGCCCTAGACCCACTACTTCTTATGCTCGACCTGACCAAGGGTTTTCAAGGTATCCCCCACACCTCCGGTGAATTGAAGGTGATGGCCTTCACGGATGACATCCTTCTCCATATCAATAACGCAGTAACCAGCCTGCCGGCCATACTCCGGGTCTTCTCCTGGTTTTGTGTAGTCTCGGGCTTTACCATAATTAAGCAAAGTCAGAGGCGCTCCACCTGGGCCCCTCGCGAATACCTTAAGGTCTTACTGACGTCTCCTTCCCCTGGGCCGCCTCCCACATTAAATACCTAGGGGTCAAACTTCCTAAAACTCTCGCTCACCTCTATGCCATAAATGTTAAACCTATGCTAGACACGACCAAAGAATGGACCATCAAATGGCAACACCTTCCACTGTCACTTTGGGGACGAGTGAACCTGTATAGAATGGTACTATTCCCAAAATTGTTATACCCCTTACAAGTGCTGCCAATTCTCCTCACGCGATCAGACCTTAGACTACTCAAGTGCCTGGTACGCGAGTTTATATGGTGCTCCAGGCCAGCCCGGATCAGCTTCACTTTGCTCTTGTTGCGCAGGGAGAGCTGTGGTTTGAACCTCCCCAACCTCTTATATTATAACGTGGCATCTTTGTTACGCTTTTGCACAGACTGGTTTAATAGAACTGACACTTTTACTGACCTCTCCCTGGACGGGGAAATGGCGGACCCCTTACCAATGTCCACCATACTCACTTTCCCCCCAAAGGCACTACCACACCTTATCACTTCAAACCCACTCATACATTCCCCCTTGACTGTGTGGCACAGGACACGGAAACTCCTGAATTTACACCCCACTCACTGCATCCTAGATCCGGTATATGAGGCTTCAGACTTCTCGCACTTCGCAACCACCTTCCCTTTCACCTTTTGGCGCCAGGCAGGCCTCCACTCCATACACCACTATTTACACCCCACTTGTAGATCCAACCTCTCCGCCGAAGAGTTTCCTAACTCCTTTCCATCGCTCCCCTTCCAACACTACCCTTACCTACAACTAAAACGATTTACAGTCACCCATACTACAGACCATCATTCGGACTTACAAAACTCCCGTCTCTATCGCTTCCTCTATCGCTTCCAGATTACTACACACTGCCTCCACCGCTAACCATACACCAAAGGGCCCAGCAGACTGGATATCCTGGACACCTGGACTCTCCTGGCAATTGCTGCCCAAAGCATATACCTCTTTAAATACGATTCTCTCGAGCGTCTCCTACCAAGAGATGAATTTTAATATCATACACCAGACTTACTTGACGCCCCTAAAACTCTCCAAATTTAACCCGTCCCACCCCTCAACCTGCTGGAAGTGTGGATCTGGTGATGCACATATGTCCCACTGCCTCTGGGAATGCCCTGGGAAGTGGCGTCAATTACAACAATACTGTGACTCTACATATGGTCTTTCACTCCCAATGACAAAGGAATATGCTTGTCTCAGTATTCTTCCTCCCTCGATTAAGGAACACACCCCATTTTTGCACCTCCTGGCAGCAGTGTCCTTCAAGACCCTCCTCCAGGTCTGGAAACTCCCTACACCTCCCCCTTATCACTATTTCTCGACAAACTGTCCTTTTTATTTCGTATGTCCTGACTTCAGGCCTTTCAGACCGCTGATGGAATATCGAAACGTTTCTATGTCCTGTGATGCCTTTATCTCCCGACCTTACTATAGCGCTACCCCCTCGAGAACCGCTGAATTTGACGGGCCTTCTGTCGCACTCCAGTGATTACCCACCTCCACCTTCGGCGCCAAGTAATACCAGGACAAGATTACTTTAAATAAAAAGGGGTTTATTAGGAGTGGACTAGCGAGCAAACCCTTTGTAGGACAAAGTAATCAACAGTATAACAGTATTGAAAAAGTTAAAGGGACACTCTAGGCAACATGACCACCTAAGCTATTTTAGGTGGTCATGATGCCCGGAGTATCCTGCCCTCTGTCCCCCCCTCCCTCCGCTCAGCTGTAAATGCTGAAAACAGCTGAGAGAGGCAGAGAACTTTACTCCGCCCTCCCAGCTGTCAGTCAGCAGAGCGGGAATCATATTTCCCGCTTCTGCCGACTTTTGCCGAGTAGGAGACGTCATCACGCTTTCAGCGCGATGACGTCTCTAACTCACCGCAGAAGCTGGCGGCTCCCTCTGAGGGTTAGTGTTGCGCGCATCCTCTTGTGCGCAACACTAATCCTCAGAGGGAGCCGGGAGGAAGCCTGCCGATTGGCTGGCTTACGTGAGAGGCGCGCATGCGCGCTTCTCACGTAAACCAGAAGGCAACTTCAATGCAAGAAGGAAGGGAGCGGAAGAGGAGGGAGGTGAGTAAAAAAAAAAAAAAACACCGCTGGAAACGAGGATTTTAGGGTAAGTATTACATTTACAAGTAAAAAAATAAAAAATAAAGATTTATTAAGGGAATAGGGATAGGTTAGGATAAAAAAATGGGGGGGGGGTGATTTTTGAGTAGAGTGTTCCTTTAATTTAGCATTACTATTCAACTCAATAATGAATGAACAAGACAGCAATCTTTACCATACTTCAGTGCAGTTCGATTATCAACTAAAATCAACGTAACCAATATCAGTAACCTGTCTAAACCTTATACATTCTGCCTAACCACTGGCCAGTGGAAATTACACAAGCGTTCAAGACTGCTAGCGTTGGCGCCCTTGACTCCTATCGTTGGGTACCTTTAACATGAAACCATATTTGTATTCCACAAAGTGAGAAAGAAATCTTCGCAAAGTGTCACAGAACAACAAGATTTGTAACTGCGGCGATCCTCCTTTTAGCTGCAACTGTGCAGGCAGTAGAACTAGGCCAGACAATAACGTTAGCAATATTAACTCACGCAGGATGGCCGAATACCTCTCTCCGTTTTTATACGCTCACCCCTTCCTTGCTGGACGGTAGCTCGATCGCTATCTCTTAGCGCTGGAATCACTCAAGGACAGCCGGATCCCTCTCCGCGGGACGCACGAGAACAGCTGGATTTCTTCTCTGCTGAATACTCGGTTGCTCCCTCTGTCACTGGAACACACATGCAGGCAGACGGACCCTTTCTGGACTGGATGCACAAGGACAGCTGGACGTACGATCCACTGATACTGGCAACACATGAGGGCAACTGGATCTCTCCTTCGCTGTACGCACGAGGACAGCTGCATGCCCGATCCGCAACACAGGACGATTCACGCTGCCAGTCTCACCCTCTCTGACTTCTCTCTGCTCTGCACGTGCACTTCCCCTCTTGGAAAACGCCTGCTTCCCCTAGGCACTGCTGGGACGTGTAGTTCTCTTCCTGACAAATTGCATTAGGCCCTCTGTAATTGAAACTACATGTTCCAGAATCCTTTGCATGTTCCTGTCTTAAACAACTTCCCTTGCCAGTGAAGAGAAAGGGAAAAAGGGGAGGGGGGGAGTCCTCCTCAGCTGTGACAGACTGCATGTCTCTGTCCAAAGTCTGGGTTACAGTACAAAACACCACAATCCACACACAGTTCAAGTAGCCTGCCCTACATTACCCCAAGACTTCCGTGAAAGGGTAGAACTTACACTTGCACTCACCCCATGGTATTTCAGAGACTCACTACGCTCGGTCACCCAAATGTTGAACATAGCACTCCCTCCCCCCCAACCCCCTTCTCTCCTAACCGTTATGCGTTCCCTCTCATTTTCCTCTCCTCAGGGCCTAACTCCGACCCTTTGTCGTATGGTTGTTTGCCTTCGTTTCAGAGTTTGCCCTCGTCTACACACTGTGGGCTCTATTACAATCCTTGCGCAAAAAAGCTTGCTCAGCGCGTTAATTTGTGCGCGAAGCGTTAAACGTTAACGTGCGTAAATTAACGCTGGCATTACAATCCACGCGCATTTTTTCATCCGTCAAAAAATAACGCGCGTAAAAAAGACACGCATAAACGCGCGCGCATTAACGTTGCGCACAGAAATCGGTGTGCGGACTGTTTTTTCACGCGATTCAGCCAATCAGAATTAATAACCACAATTGTATCCCATTCAGTTTTTGCGCCTGTCAAAATCAATCTGAGCATATATGCTGCAGCAATAAAAAAAACATGCACAACTTCTCCATCTAATTGTTTGGGTATGCGTAGAATGTGTATGCGTTGCTGTATTTTTATTTTTGGGCTGGTGTATTTGGTTTCGGCCAGGACGTTCAGATTTGCCATTAACACCAGCTTTTTTGCGCGGACATTGTAATACGACGTTCTGCGCAAAGGGTTTTGCCCCTCGCGTTAATGCGTTTTTGCGCACACGTTAACGTTTGTGCGAAGAATGTAATAGAGCCCTGTTATGGGAATAATCTGATACCTGTATTTCATGTCGATATTATTCCCCTGAAATCAATAAAATTATTTTGGAAAAAAAAAAAGTGCTGTATTAACTGGCAGGGTTGTCTTTCCTCTTGTATCATGTAGGTCTCCTGTTTGTAATTCCCCATTGTAAAGCTGTAACTATGACCATTTTAAATATTGAGTACATACTGACCTAGAGGTATATTGCCGCAGTTTTTAAATTGAACATTTTAAAACCTGCCTGGTAAAATAAACCTTTTAGCAATGGAAACTTATTTTCTGCCTATAAGGCATTAATCCTATTTTTCAGTAACCGTAAAGGTACTGTCAATCCCTTATCTCACTGGATCACAGCATTTGGTAGGAATCTCCGCCTGCAGTTGAGGAGAAGAGGGAGAAGAATATTGACAGCTAAAATTGTATTTTAATGATAGAGGAGATATGATAGAAACATTTAAAAACGTAAAGGGAATCCACAAGGTAGAGGAAGGGAGTATATTTAAACGGAAACAAAGTAGCAAAACAAGAGGACATAGTCTTAGATTAGAGGGGCAAAGGTTTAAAAGTAACATCAGAAAGCATTATTTTACTGAGAGGGTGGTGGATACATGGAACAGTCATCCAGTAGAAGTGGTAGAGACCAAAACAGTAATTGAATTTAAGCAAGCATGGGATAGGCATAAGGCCTAAACAAAAGATAAATCCAGGTAAAGTATCCATGTAATTGGGCAGAATAGATGGGCCGAAAGGTTCTTATCTGCCGACATTTTTCTATGTTTCTATGCTTCTAATGTGCATAAGGATAGTGTATACATTAAGGCAAATGACAAGATTAGGGTTAAGGGACACTATCAGGGTTATTCAAAGAGATCCGAATTGCTTGAGAAAGGTAACCGAACGCTGAAAATCAGCGTTCGGTTACCTTTCTTGGCCATTCGGCTATCCAGAGAGCAGGCAATTCGCCAAATCCTGGCGAATTGCCTGAACATACGGTGCCTATTCGGTGCCTGTTCGAGGGCAGTGAAAACCCCATGAAAAAGCACTGCTTCGGCTATTCAGAGAACACAAACCAGCAGTGAAAGGTTCCCCTAATGCCCTGCCATTCGGTGGTTTAATTCGGCAAATTTATTCAGGAGAATCCCATAGGCTTCAATGTTAAAAATATTCCCGTTTTAATTCAATATCTAATAAACCGTTCATTATAAAATTATGCAGTAAAGAGTCTCTTTATTTATAGATTTTTTAGGATATTTTAAGCATTCTTCTGAATTTTTTTTTTTTTAAAAGTCTGATTTTGTTTTTTTTAAGTTTACTTATTTTTTCTGTAGCAGCCCTCTTTATTATCATTCCCTGGACCTCATATGTAAATTTCAGAAATTTTCGCTCAGTAGTTTCTTTGCAAACAGCGTTTCACTTTTCAAACATTCCTGCAAACTGTTTTTCTAATTTATTCACTTCACTCTGTCTGTGGTGTCGGCTTTTTCCAGCGGCTTAGCTGCGGGTGATTGGCTCCTGCTCGGGTTTTTCCGTGGTTTTCGGCAGGTTAATCCAGATGTTTTTGACGGTTTTCGGCGTGCATTCGCTGGGTTTTGCGGTTCGTTTTTGTCGGGTTTGCGGTAGCTTTTCCCTGCAATTTGGGGACCCTGTGGTGTTTGCTGAATAAACCGCAGGGTCACCGAAATGGGATCGGCAAAAGGAACCGAATTGAAGAGAACGAAAAGTCACCGAACGTGCTGTGACTTTTCGAATCTCTTTGAATAACTCTGTATGTTTTAAATACAGATACAGTATGATAACTTATATTTATGGACAATGGGGTCAAATTTTGATGAAAATACTTAACAAATTTGAACATAAATATAATTTTATAAAACAAAGTGTGATACCTTTCTATCATATAAAACCATATACAGCTTCACCATGAAATTGGATGCTCATAACATGTTGGTAGTATCACAAATTGCTCATCAAATTAGTCACACTCCAAAATTCACAGGAAGTACATTTTTGTATGCTATTTTAACCCCTTCGCTGCGGTGGACGCGCTCAGCTCAGCGCGTCCACCCGCAGGTAGCGTTCCTTGCGGGTTACGGCCGATTGCTGTGGCCCCCGGTGCGGGCTGACATCCTCGATGTCAGCCCAGCACCCGGAACTGCCGCCGGCCTAATTAGATGTCATTGCGGCGGCGCGATGACATCTAATTCAAGCGCCCCCCGCATGTGCGGAGGAGGCACCTGAAAGGGAGGGGGAGGTCCTTCGGACCTCTCTCGCTCCCGATCGCCAGCGTGCAGGGGGTTAATCCAGGCACCGTTTGGAAGGGCACAGCCTGCCCTTCCTAACGGTACCTGGAATTAACCCCATGGGGGCTGGATCACGAATCGGCGCCGAAAAGTGCCGGTTCGTGATCCTTTCCCGGAGCTGGCCGACATCTTGGATGTCGGCCAAGCTTCCGGGAATGCCCCCTGAGGACTGGCGTCATCGTGCATAGCACGATGACGCCAGTCCTGGAGTTAACCCCTAACTGCCACCAATGGTGGAGATAGGGGGTTCCAATGAAGCCCCTATCTCCCGATCCGTGGCAGTTAGGGGTTAATGTTTGATATTGTTGGATCGGCCAGAGCATGGCCGTTCCAACAATACCAAACATGACTATGAAAAAAGTTTTTTTAAAAAAATAAAAAAATATTTTTAAAAAATTATAAAAAAAAATAAACAAGTTTTTTTTTCTTTTTTTTGGTTCGTTAATGCAGCAATATTGTTCCCATTTCAATTATAATGTGAACAATGATGCGGCACTAACGATTTTTGTATGCGGTGCGTTTGTTAAAAATCGCATAATTTTCCCCAAAAAAAATGTAACGAGACCCCATCTCTAATTTTTTTAACAAGCGCACCCCATACAAAATATAACCGCAATTGCACGCATGTTAAAATGTGAAAAAAACACTTTACACGATGTACATTATTGAAAATTCATATTTTATTGCATTTTTTGTTATAATATACAGACAGGTCATGACGTATACATATAATAATGACATATTATGAATCTGCCGAGTCTGACGGAAAGAACGATATTTAATATGTCTGGGTCATATACTAAAATAAGCCTTCAAAAGACGTTTAAACATGATGAGCAAAACCGGTAAAAATGACCTCAGCACAGAGGCGGAACTGCCTCAGCAGCGAAAGCAGGGGTCAAGTCCTGGGAAAAAAAGTGAGAGAACTCACCCACGAATTCCACAACCCCCATTACCTTAAGAAAATATATATATATATATATCACGAGTATAGCAGTGCGTGGTGATACCATTTTTATTGGGTTAACTTTACATTTAAAAGACAAGCTTTCAAGAGTGTAAACTGGAAACTATACTGATCAGTGAAAGGTATCACTACGTACAGGTATACTCGTGATTGTGGCAGCTGGACTAACGCATTTTATATATAATATATATACAGTATATATCCAGGCACAGGCCCCCCAGAATAATATACACAGCACTGTGCCCCCAGAATAATATACACAGCACTGACCCCCCAGAATAATATACACAGCACTGTGCCCCCAGAATAATATACACAGCACTGGACCCCCAGAATAACATACACAGCACTGAGCCCCCAGAATAATATACACAGCGCTGAGCCCCCAGAATAATATACACAGCACTGTGCCCCCAGAATAATATACACAACACTGAACCCCCAGAATAACATACACAACACTGAGCCCCCAGAATAACATACACAGCACTGAGCCCCCAGAATAATATACACAGCACTGAGCCTCCAGGATAATATACACAGCACTGAGCCTCCAGGATAATATACACAGCACTGAGCCCCAAGAATAACATATTAACATGCACAGCGCCTCCATAATAATATATACAGCACTGAACCCCAAGAATAATATGCACAGCACTGGTTATATGGATATATTTTCCCCAGTTCACATGGATATAATTGCCCCCAGCTCATATGGGTATATATTGCCCCAGCTCTCATGGATAATGCCCCCCCCAGCTCTCATGGATAATGCCCCAGGTCTCATGGATATGCCCCCAGGTCTCATGGATATGCCCCCAGGTCTCATGGATAATGCCCCCGGCTCTCATGGATACTGCCCCCGGCTCTCATGGATAATGCCCCCAGCTCTCATGGATAATGCCCCAGCTCTCATGGATAATGCCCCCAGCTCTCATGGATATGCCCCAGGTCTCATGGATACAGGCAGGACATTAAAGCAATTTTACAGAGACATAATCTATATCTCTTACAACTCCTGCTGCTCCATTTCAGCTTCTTCCATACATATTATCACGCTTGAGCAGAAAGAAAAGATGAAAATTCAAAATAGAAAATGGTTATTTTATGGGCGTTATTCTTAACCCGAGCACTACTAGCAGCAGGCCCGGACTGGGACAAAATATAGGCCCGGGCATCTTGGACTGAGCAACCCACTTTTTTTTTGTACACAGCACACATTACTATGAGTTTTATTACTGTGGAGCTCTTTGATACGCTCATACACTGCACACATTACTGTAGAGCTCTGTAACACCCTCATAAACACTGCACATTACTGTGAAGCTCTGTGACACCCTCATAAACACCACACATTACTGTGGAGCTCTGTAACACCCTCAAAAACAGTGCACATTACTGTGGAGCTCTGTGACACCCTCATAATGTGCAGTGTTGTATGGGTGTCACAGAGCTCCCCAGTAATGTGCAGTGTTCATTACATTTCATTCCCCCCACTTTTCATTTCATCCCCCCCTTTCCATTTCAAAACCGTCCTCACCTCTCCCTGCATTAACTCGTCACTGCAGTCCCTCCCTCTTGTTTCTACTCCCCTCACCCATCTAGATTGCAAGTTTCCACAGGAATAGGGCCCTCATGTCCTCCTGTATCTGCAGGCAGGAATACTGACCTGCCTCCTGTATGTATTAATAAAAAATATATGTTTACCTGCAGTGGCGTCACTAGGGTTGGTGTCACCCGGTGCGGTAATTTATGTTGTCACCCCCCCCCCCGAGTTTTACAGATTTTTTTAACTACTCTTACTCATAAATCAGTACTCCCATAGAACACTGAATGCTCATACACACAGCACACATTACTGTGAGGTTTATTGCTGTGGAGCTCTCTCATATGCTCACACAAATTTTTGCCAACTGCCAGCAAATACGGTGCCTGTTCGAAGGCAGTGAAAGCACACATGGATATATATTGCCCCCAGAAGCTCTAGATATATTACCCCCAGCAGCTCTGGATATATTGCCCCCAGCAGCTCACCCATGGATATATATTGCCCCAGCTCACATATGGATATATTGCCCCAGCTCACAATTATATATTGCCCCCAGCAGCTCACCCATGGATATATATTGCCCCAGCTCACATATGGATATATTGCGCCTCAGATCACATATGGATATATTGCCCAAGACCAGCTCACACATGGATATATTGCCCCAGACCAGCTCACACATGGATATATTGCCCCAGACCAGCTCACACATGGATATATTGCCCCCAGACCAGCTCACACATGGATATTGCCCCAGCTCTCATGGATATTGCCCCAGCTCCCATGGATATGCCCCCAGCACACATGGATATGCCCCAGCTCACATGGATATGCCCCAGCTCTCATGGATATGCCCCAGCAGCTCTCATGGATATGCCCCAGCAGCTCTCATGGATATGCCCCAGCAGCTCTCATGGATATGCCCCAGCAGCTCTCATGGATATGCCCCAGCAGCTCTCATGGATATGCCCCAGCAGCTCTCATGAATATGCCCCAGCAGCTCTCATGGATATGCCCCAGCAGCTCTCATGGATATGCCCCAGCAGCTCTCATGGATGTGCCCCAGCAGCTCTCATGGATATTGCCCCCAGCTCATGGATATGCCCCAGCAGCTCTCATAGATATTGCCCCCAGCTCATGGATATGCCCCAGCAGCTCTCATGGATATTGCCCCAGCTCATGGATATGTCCCAGGAGCTCTCATGGATATTGCCCCAGCTCCTCTCATGGATTTGCCCCAGCTCCTCTCATGGATTTGCCCCAGCTCCTCTCATGGATATGCCCCAGCTTCTCTCATGGATAATGCCCCAGCTCCTCTCATGGATATGCCCCAGATCCTCTCATGGATATTGCCCCAGCTGCTCTCATGGATATGCCCCAGCTCCTCTCATGGATAATGCCCCAGCTCCTCTCATGGATAATGCCCCAGCTCCTCTCATGGATTTTGCCCCAGCTCCTCTCATTGATATTGCCCCCAGCTCCTCTCATTGATACTGCCCAAGCAGCTCTCATGGATATGCCCCCAGCTCCTTTCATTGATACTGCCCCAGCTCCTCTCATTGATACTGCCCCCAGCAGCTCTCATGGATACTGTCCCCAGGCCCCCGCTCACCTCCTGCCGCCGCCACGTGTTCGGCTCCCTCTGAGCGTCCGGCGGCATGGAGCTTGGGTGCTCGCCTGGGGGAGCCACGTGACCAGCCGCGATCTCACAAGAACTCGGCTGGTGACGTGTTTCCCCCAGGCGAGCGCCGAAGCTCCATAGCTTCGGACGCTCGCAGGGAGCCGAACACTGCATCGCAGGGTGAGACACCCGCCCTTAGGTGTCACCCTAAGGGCGGGTGTCACCTGGTGCGGGCCGCACCCCCCGCCCCCACGTTGCGACGCCAGTGTTTACCTGATAAAGTGAGGTACTGAATAGATATTGGCAGTAATATAGACTCAGTTGATTGAAAAAGAGTTCACTTATTACGTCTTTATAAGGGCGGTTGCGTACAGGAATGTGCTAAATTCACAACTTAGTTAATATCATGAACAAGCCATAATACACAAAATCAGAAGCATAAGAAAAAGGTGAAAAATCGCCACCCAGGACATACTTGAAAACGAGAGAAATCTCAATGTATCCTTCCAGGTAAAATCCTTTCTCAAAACCCCCCCCCCCCCATAAATGAATGAAAAGATTAAAAAGTGAGATTAAAAAAACAATTGTAAATTGGAATACATCCACATTGCTGAACAAGAGTTCTAAAGCATTGTTTCACTCAGCAGGGCATTGTGGATGTATTCCAATTTTCAATTGTTTTTTTAATCTCACTTTTTAATCTTTTCATTCATTTATGGGGGGGGGGTTTTTGAGAAAGGATTTTACCTGGAAGGATACATTGAGATTTCTCTTGTTTTCAAGTATGTCCTGGGTGGCGATTTTTCACCTTTTTCTTAGTTGTAGTTCAACACAGCGTCGTGAAGGCTACCTCCTATGATGAAGGTGGACACAGGAGGTTGCACACTAGCAGGATCAAAGGTGCTAGTAGCAGGTGTATCAGAAAAAAAACAATTTAAACATATTGCCACAGTAAGGGCCCTATTACATTCCTCGCGCACAATTTTGAGGGGGCGCAAAGACGCGTTAACGCGAGGGGCAAAACCCTTTGCACTGAACGTCGTATTACAACGTCCGCGCAAAAAATGCGCATTAAGGTTTAACGTGGAGGGATCTGCGCGAGCATAATGAAATGTGCGCGTCCTATACTTAACATTGTAAGCGCAAATGCGTTTGTGCGCTGGGGCGCGCATGGTACTACAATCTTAGCGCAAAATTTAATGGACAACGTTTGCGCGCATAATTTTAACGTCTTTGAAAAGCTGGTGGTAACGGAAAATTGTAACAACCTGACCGTACCAAACTGCGGATTCACAACGGAGAACGTCGATGCGCACGTTTTTATTACTAGATCTGTGACAGCCAATACCTTGACTTCCGTCAAAACGTACGTCTGTTGTGCGCAGTCCGCACAAAAATGACGGACTCGCGTCCAAAAATTACGGACTCGCATCAAACAATGATGGACTCGCATCAAAAAATTACGGACTCGTGTCAAAAAATGACGGGCAAGCATCAAAAATGACGGACTCGCGTTAAAAATTACATTGCGCTCACTGATTTCAGCGCGCAAAGCATTTTTGTGCGTCGGTTTTACGAACGCTATTTTTTGACGGATGAAAAAATGCGCGAGGATTGTAATACCACCATTAATTTTTGCGCGTTAATGCATAATGCTGTGCGCAAAAGATCCTGCGCTGCGCAAGCGTTTTTGCGTTAGGATAGTAATAGGGCCCTAAATGTATTAGACAATAGAATAGATGGGGCCTACATAGGTCTACACATATATAGATGCAGAAGTGGACAAATTCGTCCCAAGTTTGAGTACAGCAGATATTAAACAGGAACACACTCCAAATTGATTGGAAGGGGTTTTTACTGTACATATAATTCAAACTGCAAAGGGCTACAGCAGGCAAAAAAGAGGACCTGAATACGAGCGTGTGTGGAGTTCAAAGCCCCACAGCATACCGCTGTATGTTCAAAGCTTGTGGGCCAACCTGCCCCATACCTAATTATTGTCAAAAGGCGCAGTTGAATAAGCAGCACATATGTGGAGAAAATTTAAAACAAAATTCATTCATTAGCTCATCAATTCAGCTCAATGCGTTCCCCTTCATATAGCAGCGTCATCAGGAGCAAAAGAATTGTAATATAGCAGATTATGCTGCTGAGAAGGAAAAAAAACTGAGGCAGTCCTGTATGTATTGTAGAATTGTCCTGTCTTTACCCATTGCACTTTGTACAGCGCTGCGGAATGCGTTGGCACTTAAATAATAATAATTTCATTCCCCCTATCTTTTCATATCATTCTCTCTTCTCATTTCATTGCATTCCCCCTCCTTTCATTTCACCCCCCTTTTCATTGCATTCCCCCCCATTTTAATTTCATCCCCACCCCCCTCCTTCAATGAACCTGTGGGCTGGGCTGGCTGCGTCCTGGGAGCCACTGCTCTCGTCTGCGGCTCCACGTGCATCTAGTAAGCGTGCTGGGAGGAAGTGATGTTATATGATCACTTCCTCCCAGCGCCGCAGAGTTAACGTGATGGCGGCAATGTGACGAGGACCTAATCAGCGGGGGCCGACAGCTGGCCGGCTCCCTCTGATTAGGTCATAGGGCCCGCCAGCTGTCCTCTTCAGTCGGCCTAGGCTGCCTTGCTGGCTGTCTACAGTATGTCGGCTGGCTGACTGGCAAGGGAGGCTAGCGGTCTACCGGGCAAAGCGCCCGGTTTTCCCAATGGCCAGTCCGGGCCTGACTAACAGTATATGATCCAGTGAAATAAGACTTTTATTATTAGGTCTAGTGTAATAATAATTGTTTGCTCACAACGGCAGGTGGTGAAAAAAATACAGCATCACAATTCTGATAATATAGTATTCATTTTTTTTTGGGGCAGGGGGATATATCTTAAAATTTAAATTAAAAAAAATCTTTTTTCTATGACACTATTATACATACACCTATATAAACCGAAAAAAAATGTTCAAGTAAAGAAGCAGAAAGTTAGTAGAGACCTAAGCCCCAACAGCAAACATCATCTTTTTATGGTTGGAATAATATGAAAAAAATACAACATAAAATGACAGACGTGATGCAGAACACTGTTGCATCTAAGAAAGACTGGTATCATATCTGAGGAATTTCAATTTCTATTAGTACAGGAAGAGCAGGGTCGCGCTGAAATAGGAATCAGAGTTTTAGGGATTTCGTGCCGCGGCGGAGAAATAGTAACCAGACAGAGATTCTTCAGGAAGGCAGGATTTATTCACCGAGACTCAGTGGCATCATGGCAAGACGACCAGCAATGAGTCCAGATGCACTTTTGCATATACATTTTATAGCCCCCGATGACGCGTGACACCTTTCAGTTGGTAGTATAGATTTACAGATAACAGATAACAAAAGACCAGAATCTCATTAGCGGCCGTTCCCTCTAATCTATTCAGGAATCGTGGTTTCGGCTCATGTCCTGAGGGGTCTTGCTTGCTGGACACCTGGACAAACTTCTTTTGCACACGGTTCAGGGCTTTGCACACGGCTCAGGTTAACCCTTTGAGAACTTTCTTAACTATATCAGTTCAAGTTACATAATCTTTTAATACAAACTATTTTTCGCCAACCCATTCCTCCTTTAGCGCCTATTCCCCGATGGGGCGACTGCAACCACCAAATGTATCCAGCCCAGCACCATGTATAAAACATAACAAGAAAAAAAGGTGTCATCTGCGCTTATTCCTATTACACTGTGTGAAACAAAACACAATTAGAGGCTTTGGTTTCTTTTAACCCCTTAAGGACCTCTGACGTACCCTGTACGTCCTGAACTCGGGTCTCCCTTAGACCCGCGGACGTACAGGGTACGTCAGCGGCGCCTAATCCCCCTCCCGCCCGATACTCACCTCCCTCGCCGGATCCCACGGCGATCTGGCAGGGAGGAAGCCTGCCCATGTGATTTACATGGGCAGGCGAGGCTGATGACGTCGCCACGCTGCGTGGTGACGTCATCAGCAGGCGTCCCCATGCTTTTCAATGGAGGGGAGGGGGGGGGCTCCTTCGGAGCCCTCTATCTCCCCAACCATTGAAGCTAGGGAGATGCCGTTTGCACCGCTGGAGAGGGGAGAGCCTCCCCTTTCCAGCGGTGTATGGCATTAACCATTTCGCCGCCGGATCACGTTGCGGCGCCAATTGGCGCCAAAACGCGATTCAAACCTGGAGGAGGGCTGACATCTTGGATGTCAGCCAAGCCTCCAGGCCCCCCCACCCACTGACAACCTCACCATATGTGTGAGGATGTCAGTGGGCCAGTTAACCCTCTAGCTGCCATGTAGAGATAAGGGGATCCTAAGGATCCCTTTATCTCCCGATCCATGGCAGCTAGATGGTCATATTTGATTGTGGCCTTTCAAATGATACCAAACATGACCAGGTTTGGTTTTAAAACAAAATTAAAAAAAAAATTAAATAAAAAAAAAATAATAAAAAAATTAAATAAAATAAAAAAAAGTTTTTTTTTTAAAAGTTTTTTTTGTCTGGGGGGAGTTTAATTAAATAGGACCTAGGCTGTCATCTAAAAATAAATAGCACAAAATGGTCAGAATGAGCGCAGCGCACATAGGTGAACTGTCTCAGCAGTGAAGGGGTTAAAAAGCAAACGCATGTAAAAATTGGGTATTTCTAGTCTCGGGACAAAATTTTAAACCTATTTAGCTGGGGTCTTTTTGGGTGGTTGTAGATTTTGGGGATTAAATTACAAAAAAGTGTGTTTTTACCATTTTGTTCCTCATATTTCATATTTTTTTTATAGTAAATTATTCGATATGATGGAAATAATGGTATTTCTAGAAAGTCCATTTAATGGCGGAAAAAAGGGTGTATAATATGTGTGGGTTGAATAAACGAGTAAGAGGAAAATTTGACCTAAACACTAACAGCGCAGAAACGTAAAAACAGCAGCGGTCACTAAAAGACGGATTTGTGTAAAACCGCCCGGTCACTAAGGGGTTAATGGCCATAAGAGAGTAAGCTCACCTGCCGAATGTCAAGCCACCTCTAGTGAAGGTGAGTTCTATCCAAAAATGAAACCACAGGCTGCTGTGTAGCAAACCATATCTGCTCACGCTGCTTTTCAGTCATGAGGTAGGCTGGTGGGCCTTTATTTATGCCCTCCCAGAAACAAAACCACATTGGGATCAAAAAACAAAGACACGGAACGGAACATGCTGCAATGGGGGCCCCGTGCCATGCCCACAAAAGGTCAAACCCCCCAAAAAAACTGAGATAAGAAAATCCACTTGGGCCCAACAGCGAATTGGGGAATCCAATGTGCCCCCTTCAGACTTACAAATGGACACCGCTCTGCTGCAACAGCCATCTCCCACTCATTGCAGCTAAGGCTGGGCTGCTGCACAGAATGCCCTTGTTGCAAATGTGGGAAACTGACGATCACATTTTAGGTTTATAAGATGCTATACATTACTGATACACTTGCACAGAAATGTGCAATGTGTATGTGTATCACAGAGCTCCACAGCAATAAAACTCACAGTAATGTGTGGTGTGTATGAGCGTATCAAAGACCTCCACAGCAATAAAACCCACGTTCATACCGCTGTGTTACACACCAAGCATTACTGTGAGTTTTATTGTTGTGGAGCTCTGTGATACGCTCATACACACCGCACATTACTGTATCACAGAGCTCCACAACAATAAAACTCCCAGTAAATTTCTCCCCAGTACATTTAATTTCACACCACCCCTGCTCTCACACACCCCATCCCTACGCATGCACACCCCATCCCTGCTCACACACACAATCCCTCTTTTGCCACTAGATTGTGCTACACTGGTAAGGCTAGGGTCAGACGAGCGTGATTTCTACGGATTGTACGTCCGTGCAGTACGGACATCGTCAGTACGGAAGACACAGTAGTGGTCACACAGTCCGTTTTTTCACTGAAGTTATTTTTGACGGATGTAGGAGGGAAAAATAAATTACAATGAAAAAACATTCTGTCCCTCAAAAATGCTGGACGTATAAATGCAGTCCGTCTGACCATGCTCCATCACTCACACACAAAGCTACACGGACATTGTGGACGTGGCGCACTCAGCACGTCCGTTCTAGCAGTATTACGTTCTTGCCTAACCTGCGTCCGTTTGCAGCGTCCGTCAGCCCCCGCACTTCTGTGCGCACGTACTTCGTGTGTGGGGCTCCATTTAACACAATTGTATGCTATCACGGACGTACTTATGTGCGGCAACACGGATGTTAACACTGCGTTCGTCTGACCCCAGCCTAAGACTTTAGGTGCTAACTGAAAACATGGAACTGGCAGTTCTCGCTGAGCATGACACTGAGTGATGAGTAGATTTTCAACCTCACCAACACATAAAAAGCCCTTTGAATTGACATTATTAGCCAAAAGAGAAGAAATACAGGAGTGAACGCCCAAGCTTTTCAACACAGGGATTAAACCCAGTGGCGTAGCGTGGGGGGGGCAGGGGGGGCCGTGGCCCCGGGCGCAGTTTTGTTAGGGGCGCATAATTTCTTTTGAAATTATGCGCCCCTAAAACTTGTGGCCCGACTGACCCGCCGGGCCCTCGGGCGCCGCCCTCGGGCCCGCGGGTTGAGGGGACCCAGATGCCGGGCAGCGGGAGTGCCTGCCCGGTCCTAAACAGTGAGTCCGTCCTGTTGAAGGGGAGGCGGCTCCGTGCAGGCGCAGGTCACGTGGTCCGTCTAATCAGGTGGTACTGAGTCTCTGTACCACCTGACTGGCCAGACCGCGTGACCTGCGCACGCACGCAGCCGCCTCCCCTTCAACAGGACGGACTCGCACGCTGTTCAGGACCGGGGCGGGCAGGCACTCCCGCTGCCCGGGAGCTGGGGCAATATCCAGGTGAGAGCTGGGGCAAATCCATGAGCTGGGGCAAATCCATGTGCTGGGGGGCAAATCCATGTGCTGGGGCAAATCCATGAGCTGGGGCATATCCATGTGCTGGGGCAAATCCATGTGCTGGGGCAAATCCATGAGCTGGGGCATATCCAGGTGCTGGGGCAAATCCATGAGCTGGGGCATATCCATGTGCTGGGGCAAATCCATGAGCTGGGGCAAATCCATGTGCTGGGGGGCAAATCCATGTGCTGGGGCAAATCCATGTGCTGGGGCAAATCCATGAGCTGGGGCATATCCATGTGCTGGGGCAAATCCATGTGCTGGGGCATATCCATGTGCTGGGGCAAATCCATGAGCTGGGGCATATCCATGTGCTGGGGCAAATCCATGTGCTGGGGCAAATCCATGTGCTGGGGCAAATCCATGAGGTGCTGGGGCAAATCCGTGTGCTGGGGCAAATGTGTGAGCTGGGGCAAATCGATGAGCTGGGCCAAATCCATGTGTGAGCTGGGGCAAATCCATGTGTGAGCTGGGGCAAATCCATGTGTGAGCTGGGGCAATATTCATGTGTGAGCTGGGGCAATATTCATGTGTGAGCTGGCTGGGGCAAATCCATGTGCGAGCTGGGGCAATATCCATGTGAGAGCTGGGGCAATATCGATAACGTGTCCACAGGTTGGGGGGGGGGCGCACAATTCTTGGCTGGCCCCGGGCGCTGACAACCCACGCTACGCCACTGATTAAATAAACCCTATAGAGGTACTTCAAAACCAAACCAAAAATAGTAACAGGGTTATCCAAAGAGATCCGAATTGCTTGAGAAAGGTAACCGAACGCTGAAAATCAGCGTTCGGTTACCTTTCCTGGCCATTCGGCTATCCAGAGAGCAGACAATTCGCTAAATCCTGGCGAATTGCCTGCACATACGGTGCCTGTTCGGTGCCTGTTCGAGGGCAGTGAAATCCCCATAAAAAAGTACTGCTTCGGCTATTCAGAGAACACAAACCAGCAGTGAAAGGTTCCCCTAATGCCCTGCCATTCGGTGGTTTAATTCGGCAAATTTATTCAGGAGAATCCCATAGACTTCAATGTTAAAAATATTCCCGTTTTAATTCAATATCTAATAAACCGTTCATTATAAAATTCTGCAGCAAAAAGTCTCTTTATTTATAGATTTCTTTAGGATACTTTAAGCATTTTTCTGAATTTTTTTATTTTTTTTTAACCCTTTCGCTGCTGAGGCGTTTCACGCCCCTGTGCTGAGGTCATTTTTACCGGTTTTGCTCATCATGTTTAAACGTGTTTTGAAGGCTTATTTTAGTATATTACCCAGACATATTATATATCGTTCTTTCCGTCAGACTCGGTAGATTCATAATATGTCATTATTATATGTATACGTTATGTCATGTCTGTATATTATAACAAAAAATGCAATAAAATATGTATTTTCAATAATTTACAACGTGTAAAGTGTTTTTTTTCACATTTTAACATGCGAGCAATTGCGGTTATATTTTGTATGGGGTGCGCTTGTTAAAAAAATTAGAGATGGGGTCTCGTTACATTTTTTTTTGGGGAAAATTACGCGATTTTTAACAAACGCACCGCATACAAAAATCGTTAGTGCAGCATCATTGTTCACATTATAATTGAAATGGGAACAATATTGCTACACTAACAAACCAAAAAAAAGAAAAAAAAATGTTTATTTTTTTTTATAATTTTTTTTAAAATCAATTTTTATTTTTAATTTTATTTATTTTTTTAAAACTTTTTCACATTCGTGTTTGGTATCGTTGGAACGGCCATGCTCTGGCCGATCCAACCATACCAAACATTAACCCCTAGCTGCCACGGATCAGGAGATAGGGAGTTCATTGGAACTCCCTATCTCCACCGTTGGTGGCAGTTAGGGGTTAACTCTAGGACTGGCGTCATCGTGCTACGCACGATGACGCCAGTCCTCAGGGGGAGTTCCCGGAAGCTTGGCCGACATCCAAGATGTCGGCCAGCTCCGGGAAAGGATCGCGAACCGGCGCTTTTCAGCGCCGATTCGCGATCCAGCTCCCCAGGGGTTAATGCCAGGCACCATTTGGAAGGGCAGGCTGTGCCCTTCCAAATGGTGCCTGGGTTAACCCCCGCAGAGCCGCCGATCGGGAGGAGGTCCGAAGGACCTCCCCCCCTCCCTTTCAGGCGCCTCCTCCGCACATGCGGGGGGGGGGCGCCTGAATTAGGTGTCATCGCGCTGCCGCGATGACACCTAATTCCAGCGGCTGCGGTCCCGGATGCGCGGCTGACATCGAGGATGTCAGCCCGCACCGGGGGGCCAGCGATCGGCCGGAACCCGGCCGAACGCTGACCCCAATGGGAGGACGCGCTCAGCGCGTCCTCCGCATACCAGCGGTAATGCGGAGGACGCGCTGAGCGCGTCCTCCGCATTGAAGTGGTTAAAAGTCCGATTTTTTTTTTTTTTTTAAGTTTACTTCTTTTTTCTGTAACAGCCCTCTTTATTATCATTCCCTGGACCTCCTGTGTAAATTTCAGACATTTTCGCTCAGTAGTTTCTTTGCAAACTGCGTTTCATTTTCACAGATTCATACAAACGGTTTTGCTAATTTATTCACTGCCTCCTCTGTGTCTCAGCTGCTTCGGCTGCATGTGATTCGGCTCCTGTTCGGCTGCTTCGCTGGGTGTGATCGGCTCCTGCTCGGGTTTTTCGAAGGTTAATCCATATGTTTTTGCTTGTTTTCGGCGTGCATTCGGTGGGTTTTGCGGTTAGTTTTCGTCAGGTTTGCGGTGACTTTTCCCTGCAATTCGGGGACCCTGTGGTGTTTGCTGAATACACCGCAGGGTCACCAAAATGGGATCGGCAAAAGGAACCGAATTGAAGAGAACGAAACGTCACCGAACGTGCGGTGACTTTTCGAATCTCTTTGAATAACCCTGAGAGTCTACAGTGACACCCATTAAGGCTAGGGTCAAACAAACGCATTTTCTGCATCGACCGTCAAAAAGTGCGTCCGAACGCATTGACGTATTTTTTTTACGGTGGACGCGAAAGCGGTCAAACGATGCGCACTTTCGTGCGTGTTTTTATACGGATCGTCAATAAAACACATAGGCTGGATATTAGCAGCGTCTGACGTCTCCTAATCACGCACACACGCCGCTACGCTGACGCAGTGCATTCTGTAACGTCCGTACTAGCGGTTCTACATTCTTGAAAAAATGTGTTCCTTTGCCTCTTTCGCTGTGTGGCCGGACTTTCGTGCGGCCGTACTTTGTATATTGGCTGTCATTTGCTGCTACTACGGCCGTGATTAAGTGCGCCTAAACGCACGTTAAAAATGCATTAGTCTGACCCCAGCCGAAGCCTGGGGAAGAAGACTTAGGCTGGCCGTCCACTGGCACTGTATTTGTGCGATGGTGTTATCAACCAATATCGTCTGGAGTTGTCTGACTGATCCTACAACATGCAGTTGAATCAGCCCTCTTCCACTGCAACCGACCACCATCGGACAACTTCAGACGATTTTTTGTGACGTCTAGCGATCTTTCCAAATCTATTTGGAATTATCGAACGATCCTGGGACGATCTGGTACAAGTTTACATGAAAAAAGAAGCATTGCATAGTTAAACCACTGTGCTGCGGCAGGGTAATGTGAAAAAGATGTATTGTATATTAAAAACCTCCGTGTGCAGGGGAAACATGAAAAAGATGCATTGTATAGTTAAACAGCCATGTCGGGCAGGGAAATGTGAAAAAGATGTATAGTAAATCCGCTGTGCGCGAAGCCCATAGGATTCAATGCAAAAAATATTTTCATTTTTTTTTTACCATTTTTTTTAATGTGCAGCAAAATCCTTTTTAATTATTGAATTTCTAAAAATGTTTAGGTATTTTTTGGATATTTAAGGCGATAGTTTGGGTTCCGATGTTTTTTTAAAAACTAGGCTTTTTTTTTTCTCTAGCGTGTCTTTTTTAGGTGTTTTAAATCAAAGAAAATGTTTGTAAATAATAAAAAGGTCCTTGGAAAAATAATGAAAAGGTCTGTTACACAACAAAAAAAAGAACGCTTTTTTAAAAATTTGGTAAACAAAAATATTGTCTGAAAAAATACAAAAAAGTTTTCTACAAACAATAATGCTTTTTGCTGAAATGAGAATCAACTTTTTTTTATTAAAAATGATATTACTTTTTTACATTAAATCCTAAGGTCATATAGTAAACCAATCATATAGTAAAGGGGTGAAGGGACACCCCTGATGTGCTCCATTATTAAAATGTTAGAGAAGTGCTTTTGCAGTATCAAGAGCCAGGTTAATAAGGGGGCTCATTTTTCTACTTTGGTCACACAGACAATGCGATGGGCTCCCACCAGCACAGCACCCTGGAGCAACTCAGCCAAAATACTTCCTTTCCTCCCACGTGTCGCACTTCCCAGCAAAACTCTGCCAGCCAGATCCCACGTCATAGCTCCGTACGGCGTTTCGCGCGGGACCTTCTTATGTCGATATTCCGTTTCGCTCGTTCTAAACGCCATGCTCGTCCCCGCGTTCTTTCTCGTGCCCGCGCCCGGCTGCTGCCTGGAAACGTCAGCGCTGCCAGCGTGGAGACACGGAGCAGACTCAGGCCAGTAGGAGGGGGAGGGAACGCGGAAGTAGCCACAGGAGTAACCCCGGAGACAGGACCCTTGCGGAGCGACACACAGGCAGCCGTAACTGTGGAAGAGGAGGACCCCAGGGAGCAGCATGCAGAGACCTTTTACTCAGGTGGGGCACCTGCTGCAGCCTGTGTGTCACCGGGGCTGAGGGGGCAAGCCGTGCAAATCCATGAATCACTGTCCGTCTGTCCGTGAGGAGTATAGCGATCATTCCGTCACCCGGTGTGCTAAATGCACTGGAATAAGAAAACACAGTGCATGCATTGATGGGGGAATATATTTAAATGTATTAGTACCCAGAATGGAGAGCTGTGAATGCACATGGGAGAAAGATCTCTATATATATATTGGTGTGTGTAAGTTTTAGCCTGCTTTTGGCTGCCAGTCAAACAATCAACACGAGTATATGTCTGTCAGCTGTCATGTGATCTCAGCCATATAATAATTACTTCCTGTATGCTGAGTTAGGATGTTCCATGGTATCCCCTGTACATGTGTGGGTATAGATCTGCCCTCCACTATCTTTCGCTTGCTGAAATCGTGAAAGAAAAATCCTTATTTTAATTTTTTTTTATTCGGGTAAAACATTATTTAGGGATCTCAATTCCTCAGGTGATCTGCAAATCCTTAGAAGGCATAAAATCAGAATCCGTTCTGTAAATCCTGGTGGGGTTTGAGAGGAGTGAGGTGTTTTTGGTTCATGCAGAATATTAAGCACTCATGATTTTTATTTTTTATCATCCAACTTCCTTGTGTTATTCCCCGGCAGTATTTGGAAAGTTGTTGACGATTTAAGCAATGGTCATCTTGTGGACTTATGTGTATATTTAACATGGATGTGTGGCGGCTATGCAGGTGATCATCAGGTAAACCTGCCGATGAGTGACAGAAGCGTAGAAAGTGGTTAAATACTCAACCGTTTTCATCTAAAGCAGGGGGTCAGCAACTCCAGATGCTTTGGAACTACATCTCCGATGATGTTCAGTCGTTCATTAGGTTGGCCGAGCATCATGGGGAATGTAGTTCAAAAACATCTGGAGGGTCAAGGTTGCCGACCCCTGGTTTAAAGAAAACATTTCCTAAATGCGATACCTCTGCTAGCAATATGGTTAGCTCAATACGTAGTACAGGAAATAACATTTTACGGTTTGCTATCCCGCACTTCCTTCAGCATGTGGAAGCGCTGTCTTCCAGGTGGTTCTCTTGCAACCAGAGGCGTGTTCAGGTCTTCAGCTGCTGCAAGTGCTAAGTTAGCACTTGCAACTAAGAGAGGTGCTGCAGAGTAGCTGAGCGTGACTTGGGAAAGATGGCCGCCTCCATGGAGCAAATATTCCAATAAGGAAATGTTCAGTTTGAAGTTTTGGTGGAACAAAACACCAAATATTTATTGGAACGTGGTTAACATTAACACTAAAGTGGTAATAAATTGGACAACGGTGGATATTGCAGAAACGGCACCTTCCATTAAGCAATCCTCCACCCTTTTGCTTCAAGATTCACAGCCAAAAGCGTTCAGTGAGAATGCTGCAGCAAACTGAACTGCTGCAATGTAGCAATTCAGCAGCTCCTGAGGAGCTGAACAGGCCTCAGGATAATGACTGCTGATGCACAGATGTTACCACTGGCGACCAATCACGTGACAGTTGAATGATTGCCCTCATTATGCACCATTAATTATCCAATGCGTTGGTCCACCCTGTGCAGGAATGAGTTTCATCTATCAGGTCTATTCAGAGAAAGGAGAATGACTGGAGAAGTGAAAATTCTAGGTCAAAATAACCAAACCAGAAAAATTCTCCCATTTATCTCACTTTCCAAATCAGCTATTTGGTCTAGATTGTTCTCTTCTCCTGCCAGTTCTCCTGGTTTTCATCTTTCTCTGAATAACCCTGTATATCACTCCAAGGGCTCAGCATTTGTCTTTATGATCAGTGTGATCTCCATCAGAGAACATGAACCTGTCCATGATAGTATTAATTAGGGATCGACCGATTTTCGGTGCTACCGATATTTTGGGCCGATTTTTGGGGTTTTTAAAGTATATCGGTATCGGAGTTCAGGCCCCCGATATTACCGATTTTATTTTTTTTCCCCTGCTTGCCGCCGCTCCCCAGCGCGCTCGGTCACTGCGGCGCATGCGATGTGTTCTTGTTCCTTTGCAGGGGAAGCCGACCAATGAGGAGCTTACGCCGCCCACCACATGGTCATCGCGTCAGCAGCATATCCGGAAACCCTGCATGCAGATCTCGGAGAGAGCAGTGTAAGACCCGGTCACCGCCCTGAAAAAAGTTTACTGTATGTCTGTTTATCGGTTTTTAAATTAATTCTTACAACCCAGGGTGTGCTGCTGAGTGTTCCGCTCCCTTTCACTAGCCCCACGCAGTCACTGTCTGTCACCCACTAACCAACCCCACTAGCTGCAGCAGCTCCCCCTCCTTCCTCGGCTACATCCATCTTTAAAGCCCCTTTGCTCCGGCGTCCATTGACTCCATCCATCATAAGCAGTTACGGCCCGGGACACAGCACTGCAAACCAGAGCTCAGCCTGACCTGAAGCCCCCTTAAACACAGCCCTGCCTGAAGTTCAACCTGCAGCAGGTGAATAAAAAACATTGGCCCACAGCTGTGTGTGTGCACTCTCAGTCTGCACACACACACAGCTGTGGGCCATTTTTTATTCACCTGCTGCAGGTTCAACTCCAGGGCTGTGTTTAAGGGGGCTTCAGGTCAGGCTGAGCTCTGGGTTGCAGTGCTGTGTCCCGGGTCGTAACTGCTCATTATGGATGGAGTCAGTGGACGGAGCAACGGGGCTTTAAAGATGGAGCTGAGGAAGGAGGGGGAGCTGCTGCAGCTAGTGGGGTTGTTTAGTGCCTGACTGTGTGGGGCTAGTGAAGGGAGCAGAGCATTCGGCAGCACACCCTGGTTGTAATTACTTAAAGGAACAGACAGCCAGCTAGCGATCTACAGTTAAACATACAGTAAACCTTTTTTTTCAGGCCGGTGACCGGGTCTTACCCTGCTCTCTCCGAGATCTGCATGCAGGGTCGGTCGACCCCCTAATTTAATGTTTAAGATATGAATAAACATGTTCAGTTTATACCAGATTTGTATGAAATTGTGTTATTTTTCAAAAATTTAAGCGCACAGAATATCGGCCCCTGATATCGGTTATCGGCCAGAGAGACGGCCGATAATCGGTATCGGTCTGGAAAAAACCATATCGGTCTATCCCTAGTATTAATGAAACAAATCTCTGTCCACGGGCCCTGTTCCACCCCTGCCGTTAACGGCTTGAGACGCTATACCGAGCTGTGCTTGCAGCTCTGAATTTGCCCTTACTTACTGTATGCTCATGGCACCAATAATTGCAAAGGAGCCGTTAATAAGCCATTAATAACTGGCATGAGAACAAGTACTGTCCCTCAGAACCTGGTGTTAAGTGATTTTGCTTAACATAGATGAAAAATCACTTGCTCTTGATCACACAATGAAGAGGGAGGTGTGATGCACCATGTCCTTAGGTGGCCACACAGATCAGAACACTGTAAACAAATGGTTCCCGATGTCCCTCTTCCCACATAGTGCAAGCCTGCATACTTGCCTTTTGTAGCTCCCTTTTATTTGCAAGGGGCTTTATTTCCCCTTAATGGGATGTAATATTTTGAAGAGTTTACTCTTTTGGCTGGTTTTACTTTACCTGGTCTTTGTTTAAGCTTTGTAGCTTCTGCAGTAAGTTTAAGTAGATGTTTAAGTGAGTATATCCACTCCCCATCTTCTTTTGTACAGCGCTGCGGAACTTGTTGGCGTTTTATAAATTCTTGTAACTACTGTAACCTTTTCCCTGGTTGCCAGCATGTCACACAGATATTTTGCGACGGTCTGCTCAGCATTGAAATATCTCTGCATGCAGGTGCACAATGTCCAGGCCACAAAAATGGCATCACTTCAAACATTGTATCACTTACTATTGTCTGTGCCAGACTGTTGTCATGGAAACAGTCCTTGCCCCTTGAGGCTTGTTAGTGGACAGGATATGTATAGTGGTTGCAGGCATTGATTATATTGAATTAACTTTATTTCTTAACATACACAGTTTAGGGGAAACCACTGTTTTCTGGTACTGGCAATTTAGGTTTTTGGTGGTGGTTACATGTTGTGTGGCGCTACACTATCTTCTAGAAAGATATTAATAACTTTATTTCTTGTTCTTAGGAAAGAGAGGGTTTGAGATTGGTGTGCCCGGTGTGAGCATCCTCCTTAGGCCCGTGTCAGGCGAGCGCAGTGATCATGTACGTGTTGCCGCACAGTTTAACGTCCGTCGTAGCATAGAATCCTGATCAATAGACCCACACACGAAGTACGTGCGCACCGAACTACGCACGCACAACGCACGTGGCAAGCGGATGCAAGTTAGGCAAGAACGTAAAACTGCTAAGACGGACGCTCAGAGTGCGCCACGTCCGCGTAACGGCCTGTGCGTGTCATGCTGCGACGTCCATAATGTTGACGCTCAGAGATTTTTATGGTCTGGCTGACCCTGTATTTTAATTATAATTAATTTTGATTCCCATATTTCCCTTTTTTGTTCAACATTCGTTTAAAAAAAAAAATGGACCGCGTGGTGTCTACAGTACCTTTCGTCAGTACGTCCGTCCGTTATGCATGCAGAGTGCGCTCAGACTGCGTTCATCTGACATTAGCCTTAGGTACGGTTGCACCGATACCGACCAGGTACTGCAGGAGTACTTGGTACTCGTGCAGTACCCTAGATATTTTCCCCCGATACCGGAAGACGGCATTGAGCCGGCTTGCCAGCATCCGAGGGGCTGGAGCGGCTGTTTCGAATGCTCTATCGGCATTCGGACAGCCGACCCTGGAGCTCTCTGCGGCATACTTACCTTCCCCGAGCGACGCCGACAAAGTTTCCGCACTTCCGCACGTTGAAGGACCCCAGCCGCGATCACGTGGGAGTCCCACATGATCGCGGCTGGGGTCCTTCAACGAGCGCATGCGCAAAGACTTTGTCGGCGTCGCTCGGGAAGGTAAGTATGCCGCGGAGAGCTCCAGGGGCGGCTGTCCGAATGCCGATAGAGCATTCGAACAGCCGCCCCATGTCTGGTCTGGGGTCTGAGCTGCGGGGGGGGGAAATATCCATATGAGCGGGGGGGGGGAAATATCCATATGAGCGGGGGGGGAAATATCCATATGAGCTGGGGGGGGGAAATATCCATATGAGCTGGGGGGGGCAAATATCCATGAGAGCTGGTGGGGGGCAAATATCCATGAGAGCTGGTGGGGGGCAAATATCCATGAGAGCTGGTGGGGGGCAAATATCCATGAGCTGGGGCATAATCCATGAATGAGAGCTGGGGGCATTCTGTATATATCTATCTATATCTTGGGGGGATATATACATGTGAGCTGGGGGCATTTTTATGAGGTCTGTTCTTATTGGAAAGTGGTCACATGACATAAAATAAAAGTATCGGTACTCGGTCTTAAAAAAGTGGTATCGGTGCATACCTAGCCTTAGGCTGGGGTCAGACGAGCGCACTGTAACGGACGTACTTTTTAACTGATGAGATTGTGGTTACATTGTATCAGTGAATTTTGACTGTTGAGAAAAAGAAAAAAAACTGTGTGCAGTTTCTCTGTTGGTCTAGCCTTTTCACGTTGATGCCATTTTGGCGTCCGTTGCAACATGCGTTGCGCGCGCGTGCTTCGTGTGTTCTCTATTGACTCCTTTGAAAAGCTACAACGGACAGCAAACAGTGCGGTCAGACGGATGCAAAAAGTGCGCTTGTCTGACGCGGGCCTAAGATGCTACTTCTCTGGGGCAAAATATGCTTTTGCGTCCAATATACGTTGGATTATTTATTATGGAACAAGTGTGTTTTTGCTCCATTTTTTTTAAGTTTAGCTGCTTATTTACATGAAGACTAAATGTATTTAGAGGTCATATGAAGATCCAGGTGTATTTGTATATCTCCTTTTAGTCTACTTAACCTCCCTGGTTTTACGATTCGGACATATTTTATATGTCAGAATCGGTATAATTTATTTGGCCCCCCTAGCGGTATATCGAGTGTGGCTTGGGATTTCATTGCTGAAAGCGGTATCCCCAAGCCACACTCAGGCTGGATACACACCTGTCCCTACGCTCCCCTGCTGACGCCGCAGTCTCCTCCGGCGATGCAATGTCCTACTTGCTGGTTCCCTTCACGTGAGAAGGGAACCAGGAAGCAGAACACTGGGAACGCCGGAGAAGAATGCGATCACGGAGGTCAGCGACCGAGCGCAGGTAAAGGTATGTATCCAGGTATGTGGCTCCAGGTTACCGATTTCGTCGGTGAAATTTAACACCCGTGTCACACTCGGGAATACTGCCAGGGAGGTTAAAGGGATATGCAGGTCTCCCTCCCTCTTGTTTCTAATCCCCCCCACCCATCTAGATTGTAAATTCCCATGGGAATAGGGTCCTCATGTCCTCATGTCTCTGCAGGCAGGAATACTGACCTGCCTCCTGTATGTATTGTAGAATTGTCCTGTCTTTACCCATTACACCTTGTACAGCGCTGTGGAATGTGTTGGCGCTTAATAAGTAATAATAGAAATATTTTTAATATATTTTGATATTAATTTATTCTAGTTTGTCTATAGGTATAAAAGTGTTTAAGTTTTAAAAATGGGTGTAAGTAAACCTTTTTTAATTTTTTGCTTTAAACTCTGTCATTTCGTCTTCTCCTGCGACGCCCCTCAGGGGTGTTTCTTCAGCTCCTACTTGCTGAATATTCCCCGCCTCCTTTTGCTGTTATGTATCTATATTTGCTGAGGTAGAATAACCGCAGTAATCGCCAGAACCACAGAGTCACCCCAGCGTCATTATTATTATTCACATTCTTGCACTCCATTCCTCTCAAGCAAATAATTGATGCAGTTGCAAGACTAATTACACCAACTCTATACTAATTTGGTTAATACAATTCGTGCCTAGAAGAGGCTGACTGCAGCTGTTATCTGAGAATTTGGAAGGTAACAGAGAAGGTTAAGGCTAGGGTCAGACGAGCGTGATTTCTACGGACTGTACGTCCGTGCAGTACGGACATCGTCAGTACGGATGACGCAGTAGTGGTCACACAGTCCGTTTTTTCACTGAAGTTATTTTTGACGGATGTAGGAGGGGAAAATAAATTACAATGAAAAAACATTCTGTCCGTCAAAAATGCTGGACGTATAAATGCAGTCCGTCTGACCATGCTCCATCACTCACACACAAAGCTATGCGGACGTTGTGGACGTGGCGCACTCTGCACGTCCGTTCTAGCAGTATTACGTTCTTGCCTAACCTGCGTCCGTTTGCAGCGTCCGTCAGCCCCCGCACTTCTGTGCGGACGTACTTCGTGTGTGGGGCTCCATTTAACACAATTGTATGCTATCACGGACGTACTTATGTGCGGTAACACGGACGTTAACACTGCGCTCGTCTGACCCCAGCCTTAAAGTTTGTCCTTCAGTCAGTTTCCACACTTTATCCCATGTGGCTTGTGTCACATTACAGGTGTTTTCCCAGCCAGGTTATATGTAGGTCACACTGCAATCTTATGAGTGCATGCATATCGCAGCATCCCCACAAGTGGATCCGAGCAGCAGATTTGTCATGGAGCACTGATAACTAATTAAAGTCTTGGTCACAATTTCCTTTTCTTTTGCCATTGTGGTTTTACTTGGTGCTTAACCCCTTCAATACCAAGATCGAATACTAGATATGCAGTACACCTGCTGGTGCTGCAATATAAAGTATACTCAATGTGGACTAATGCTGGAGCAAAGCATAGTATTTTTTTGTTGTTGCAAAAAATAGTTTCAATATAGGCTCCAGAATGAGCCCCTAAAGCTTTAGCACATTATATCCAAGGTGCCAAAACTGTCTAAACAACTTGATTTTTTTTTTTTTCCTTTCTTGACTGTAAAGGAAAAAAAAAAAAATCCTTGACATGTATATGGAGATGTAGTACTTAGATTTGGCTATCTGCCGGTCTCACGTGTGTAATATCACACGCACACGCACACGCACACGCACACGCACACGCACACGCACACGCACACGCACACGCACACGCACACGCACACACTTTGGATATTTCAAGCTATATTTGAAGTTCATTTTCAATTTATGTATAATGTAAATCCACTGAGTCCTGACAGTGGATTTAGAAATCAACTTGGTAATGAAGGGGTTAAAAGGGACACTCTAGGCCAGTGATGACGAACCTTGGTACCCCAGATGTTCCCGGACTACATGTCCCATGATACTCAGCCATTCTTAAATCTGACCAAGCGTCATGGGACATGCAGTTCCAAAACATCTGTGGTGCCAAGGTTTGCCATTTCTTCTCTAGGCATTGGGATCATACAAAGCAAACTGAAAGGTCACAATGACTTGAGTGTCCTCCTCCACTCCTCTGCAGGGGTTCTCGAATTTCTGGTTCAGCCCACTGAGCATGTGGAGTAGCTCTGCTTAGGGAGTCCTGGTCAGGCTTCCTGGAAAAAGTCAGCAATGAATGGTTTATTCCTGCATCTAGCCAATGGTTCTCAATGTGCTTGCATTGGGAGTCATTGGATTGGCTGGAAGCGTCGGCCTCCCAGTCTCGTGACAGCTGCAGCTTGTAGGGAAGTGCCTTGAAAATGCAAACCTGAGGCATATAGAACTTGTGTGAACGGCTTTTCCATGAGTAGAATTAAAGGGGCAACCAGTATGACAACTTTGTAAATCTAAATGTGCATAGAGTGTCCCTTTTTAAAATAATTTCATGAACAAACCGAGTGGGGTGAGGGAATGAAGGTGGGAGAGAATGCGTTTGGGCAAGAGACAGGCCAGAATGTGAGTGAGTGAATTTGAGCAAGGGACCAGACCTGATTGTGGGAGGTAGTTTGGGGAAAGGGTCTGGACTAAAGGGTGGGATGGTAGTTCCTGACTGGAGAGTTGGAGACAAGGAGGGTGATGTGGTGACACATGACTCCAGCTTAAGGCCCTGTTCACACCTCAGCGTTTTACAGCGCGTTCCTACGCGCTGTAAAACGCGAGACACGGAAATCCCATGATTTCCTATGGGACCAGTTCACACCTGGGCGTTTTACAGCGCAGGAACGAGGAGGAAGGAGGAAGGTACCAGGAGGAGAGAGAGCACAGGCTTCCGGACCAGGGATTCAAATTTATTTTTGCACCCCCTCCTGGTCTTGCGCTCTTGGGCAGCCACCTGTACCGCCTTACAGTGCCAGCGCCTCTGATCACACTGCCTGACAATCCACAGCTCTGGCAGATGTGTGTAAACATGCTGCACCCCCCCCCCTTTCCCCATGCTATTCAAAGTTTCAGTGGCTGCAGAGAGAGGGGGTGCAGCATGTTTACGCACATCTGCCAGAGCTGGGGCACTGAAGAAACAGAGGGGAGATTTTATTTAACCAGCCCTCCCTTGTCACTTACTGGGAGAAGAGGGGGGGGGGGGTTTATCAGTCCTTACATACACTCCTGACAATCGGAAGCGTTCAGGAGCAATATGAGCTGCCGAGCGCTTCCGATTCTCTGCCTGCCACTGCAGGAAGAGGGAGGAGCATCATGCTCTCTCCTGTTAGTTCTGGCTGGTGGTGAGGTGCCGGTACTGAGTACCGGCAAGTACCCCCTGAAAAAAAGCCACCACGGTAAACTTCAGCAAACGGGGGCAGAAGATTCATTGACGTAGCTTCTCCTGCCTTTCTTTGAATTTCCCTTTTGAGAATCACCGCAGTTTATTGTTATTGCAATAATTGTAAACCGTGAATAACCCTCCAGCGGAAAGTGGAGAACAGACGTTTTTCCCTTTTGCATAGGAGAAAGTCACTGCAGATAAAGCATTGTGCACGCCCATTGCATTAGCCTTTCTTGTGGACTTCCATATAAGCTCACCAAACTGGTCAGTCTGGGGAAAACCTGCAGTCCTAATACAGACCTTTTTGTGATAAAGAAGATGCTGACAAATCTGAGGGGGGATAACCTAGGGTTTTATTAGTTACAATTGATGATGGAAAGTATGCAGTTAAGCCTTTTAATTAATTAATTCTGTTATCTTGGCCACACCTGGTACAAAGGTTTTCCCACAAGTACTATTGGTTGATGGTTGTCGAAAGAATACCTCCTTATGTCATGGGAAGGCTGGAAACAGGGGACCATTACAAAAAAATAGTAGCTCGTTGACAAAAATTACTATCAAACCTGGCTCATCCGGTTTTATAAGTTTGCTTAAACCGATGCTGTGCACCCGAACAGAACCCAGTAATATTTTAATGTGATATACTCAGTATATTTAATATTAATATTCAGTAGTACATATAAATTCCCTAAAAATGAGCATGTAATCCCTGCAGGTCTGTATGTACAGCTGTACAGTCGGCAGAATGGTGTTGGGAGACTGCGGCTCATAACCCCTGCATAACCCTTCGTATGGGAGGTTTGCAGGACTGCCACACCCCCCCACCGTACCTTTCCATATTTACACATACCTTTTTAGGTAAGCAGTATTCACAAATACAAAGCTAGAGTAATCCAGTGAACCATTATTTTAAAGCGCACCTGTCATTGGCAAATTGACTTTTGCCCATTTGAATGGGCCCCTCTCCCTTTATGTGGATCAGTATTTTTTCGCTGACCTATATAATGCAAAAACACAGGACCGCACTCTGCTCGGTCTCATTGCTGCGCTGTCTGCCCGTCACAATGATTGACAGGCTTTGCAGCACACTGAATGTGCAGGGGGCTGCATCCTGCTCACAGCAGCCCCCCCCCCGGCAACATAGTTCCAAGGAGAGGGGGAACACGAAAACGGAAAGCGAAAAATGCTGATCTATATAAAGGGAAAAGTATCCACTCATTGTCCCCATTACAGGTGCACTGTAAGCATGTAACATAGGACATACTTGAAAACGAGAGAAATCTCAATGTATCCTTCCTGGTAAAATCCTTTTATAAATAAATAAATAAAATAAATGTAACAACATTGGGAGGGGAGGTGAACACCTTTTGCCAGAGCTTAACAGCAACTAGCGGTGATAATGGCTGGTGTAGCAAGTACTTCGGCAATCCCACAGCTGTCAATCACCCCAGCGGCATGCCACCGGAAGTGTGACAAAAACTGATGATGGGGAATCACACGTAATGTCCTATTCTAGGAATTGGGGAAGAAAACAATGCTGATTATTTTCATAATCGATTAGTTGGTTTATTTATTTTTTTGCTAAATCGATTCATCGGATTACATTTTTTTAATTAAAAGCAGGGATGTCCAAACTCTGGCCCCCCCAGATGTCCATGAACTGCAACTCCCATGCTTCTCCATCCATCTAATGCAGTCAGAGAGTTCTGGGAGCTTTAGTTCAGGAACATCTGGGGGGCTGAAGTTTGGACATCCCTGATTTAAAAGGAACGCTATGTAAACTATCAACCCCCTCTCCTTTTTTTTTTTCTTCTTTCTTTCTTTCATTTTGCGTTGCGTACTTAACTTTCATACGTATACACAAATTAGATATCTCACATTTTGCAAACTTTTCGCACAGAAAGTACACAAGCGCCTGGTCAGGGTAATTTATTGATGCTGCACTCCACACAGCCTGACAACCTTAATAAGCTAAAGTGGTCTTGGTGTGTAGAGTAGGGTGAGGGACCAGAGGTGGGAGGAAGTGAGTTTGGGCAAAGGACCGGACCATTGTGTTAGAGGGAGTGAATCTGGGCAAGAGACTGGACCTGAGAGTGAGATGGAGTTTGAAGTGGGGGGGGGGACCAGGACCAAAGGGAGGAACGGACAGCAGCTCCGGACCGGAGAGGAGGTAGGGAGGGTGGTGGCACAGGACTCAAGCTGCAAGAAAAGGTTAAAAAACGGTGGTACAGCTCCTCCACCCAGGGGCAGTACCCCAGGGCCTATAGTTCTGCTACTATTGAAAAAGAAATAAAACCAAATTGGTTATGTCTCGCATAACCCTACAACTTAATCATATAGAGTAAAGCAGCGGCACATCTTCTCCAATGTGGCGTCTGAGGTTATTAATGTTTAGCTCGGTCTGACTCTAAACATTGTGTGCTGTACAGACCGATTTAATCAACCAACCGATTAATCGAATATGAAAATATTTGTCAACTATTTTCATAATCGATTTACGGTAGTTGTTTCAGCCCTAAACCGATACAAACGGAGTAATTCCCTATCAAGTGAGTTTCCCCACATGAGTTGAACTTGGCAGAAATGAGATGTAGTTGGCAGTAGAATATAATCTCCTTTTAGCACAGAAATACAATGATGAGACATCCAGTTTGAAGATTGCTTCTAAAAGCATCTAGAGCTATGGATAAACAAAGCAACACATATTAAATCTCTTTCAATTAGTAACTGCTAAAATTGCTTTAAAAAAAATCTCAAAAGCCATCGTAAATTCTTGGTGTATAATTGAAATGCAGATTTTTTTTTTATTTTCATTAAGCTTCCTATCCAATGAAGCAGGATAATTAACTAGCAATGATTGAAACCAAGAGATTAGGCCAAAGATCTATCATCGCTACACCTGCAGACGGATATTTTGTCCGAGGCAGCAGTGGACGTAATGACTTCTGTAGTGTGAATGAGCTGATGACAAAGGGCGACCAATTCTACCCCCAGGCATGCAGTGCAAATATTTCAATTTAATATACTTACAATAATTTCCCACATTGTTTTCCTTTTAAAACATAGGCGTTAAGCTTTAATCAAAGGTTCATATGTGAATCTTCCATTTCATTGATTTATGTGCTGTGATATGCGGAAATAATATGGGCGGACCTGCTGACTCGCATTACAGGTTCTCTTGTTTTATTTTAGGAAGCCATTATCTGAAGAGAACGCGCGCACTGTTATTACACTTATACTGTATTTATGTGTTTGTAAATTCCAACCCATTGCTTGACATTTAAAGAGCTATTATTATAGTATTTGAATGTATCATAACTATATTCCAATACCTACTACCAACTGCATCATGATTCTCTTTAAATCTTGGGGAAAAAAAATATATTACTATTGCACTTCAATGTTGTATACCTGGTGCTTCTTTTCTGCGTCTTTTTCTCTTTCTTTCTGTGTAAGCTTCCTGTGACCCACAAAGAGAAGCATCAAAGAGCTAAAGTTCTCCAAGCCCCCAAAGAAATGCGCTTATCTCCTTCTGATGCATTGGGTAAACTGCCAAAATGCTTCTCTTACCAGACTGGGTTCTTTACATTCTGTTGTAAAGAAAGTCTAGTGAGAATAAAGCTGTGGAATTCTCTGCCTGTTGAGGTGGTTGGGTCAGAGTCTGTACAGACTTTTAAAAAACGACTGGATGACGTCCTGCAGACACAGAATATTAAGGGTTATAATATTTAATATGTGGGTAAAAGCTTCTTGATCCAAGGAGAAATCTGACTGCCATTCTGGGGTCAAGAAGGAATTTTTTCCCAGTATGTTGCATATTGGCGAGCATTTCAGACTGGGTTTTTTGCCTTCTTTTGGATCAACAGTAGGTTATGTGGGAGAGGCTGAACCCGATGGACGCATGTCCTTTTTCAGCCTATATAACTATGTAACCACGGTGCTACATTTTTGTGAAGTATGCTTGAAAGCGCCCCAGATTTCACATCGTCTTTTGAAGATAACTTAATTCCCAGCTCCCTCATCCTATAACCTCCGATCCAGGACCTGCACATTACTTGTAATACCACAATACAAAAAGACAGTGGCTCGGTCCTCATTTTCCTACAGAGCACCACAATTATGGAATAACCTCCCAGACACCATCAAATCTTCCCCCAGTCTTAAGTCACTCGAGCTCCTTACTAACATACCTCAATACAGAATGCACCTGTAAACATGTAACATAATGACTATTTCCTACATATTTATTTTATGTTAATCTGTACATTTGTGTTGTTTTTTAATATCTTGCATTGTATTACTTTGTATTTCTGTAACTGTAACACTTCAATGTTCTTGAACCCAGGAAATACTTGAAAACGAGAGAAATCTCAATGTATCCTTCCTGGTAAAATCCTTTATAAATAAATAAATAGAACGCTGTTACTCATTGCGTGGCTCGCGTAGCCGGCAGTGGCGGCTCACTGACCGCGTAGCTGGCAGTGGCGGCTCGCAGGCCCCTCCTAGCAGCGAGGAAGGTGGGCGTCACAGGGTGACGCACGGGCACAACCTGATGGTGCAGCAGAAGGAAGGACAGAGAGCAGAGTTTGCAAAGACGCTGAGACTGTCAGAAACTGAGGGAAAAAAACGTGAAATCTCAAATCTGGGAAGTTAAAAGTCGAGACAAAATTACAGTTACGGTAATTAATGCATTTTTCTGCTCATCTCTGTATTAAGGCTGGGGTCAGACGAGCACAGTGTTCACGTTAGTGTTGCCGCACATTTTAACGCCCGTGGTAGCATAAAATTATGATCAATGGAGACCCACACACGAAGTACGGACACACAATGGACGTGGCAAACGGCCACAGGTTAGGAAAGGGCGTAAAACCGCTAGAATGGACGTGCGGAGTGCGCAACGTCCGCATAGCTTTGTGTGTGAGTGATGGAACGTGGTCAAACGGACTGCATTTATATGTCCAGCATTTTTGACTGACAAAATGTTTTTTCATTTTAATTTATTTTCCCTCTTACATCTGTCAAAAAATACGTCCGTGAAAAAACAGACTGTGTGGCCATTACCTTGTCAGTCAGAAAGTACGGACGCACAGTCCGTACAAAATGCGCTCGTCTGACCCTAGCCTTAAGCTAGTATATTTTTTTAGTTTCATTTAAAAAGAAATGGAGGGGCAGAGCTAGCTGCAGGAGAGCAGTTATATGCGGCTGAGCTCCGTGAGAGTATCTTTTTTTCTTTCTTTGACTTTTGTGACCCTCTTGCCTCTGGGTGAGGTGTGCGGACTAGCCCCGGCGCCCCGGAAGAGGGGGCTAGTGCCTGCCGGTTCTGCCGTGAAGAATTGGAAGACTCTGGCGATTGCATCCCCTCAGGCTACAACCTCCCTGGTGGATGCTTCTGGCATTTCGCTGGGGTGCTCAGATGATGAACAGCTGCTCTCCAATGGAGACCTTGCAGCACAGCCTCAGCCCCATTTGTCCCGTGAGGTTCTAAAGCAGACGGTTCAGAGGGACCAGGACACCCACGGGAGCTGTATTGCCTTCTTTGCGCCATCAACGCTCCAGATTCCATGGAGTACGACGTGCTCCAATCCATGAAAGGTGACTTCCGCAGGTTTATCGCCGAGATCAGGAAACTATGGTTGACCAAGATATCTGGAGAGCAGGCAGAAGTGGAGGTGGAATGCTCCCAGGTGGTAGCGGTGCAGTCCCGGGCCACCGATTTGGCAGAGGATCAAACTCTCCTTTCCACTCAGATAAGCGCACTCCTGTCCCAGATTGACCTGTTGACCTGATCAGTGGAGACTCTCGAATCCAGCCACCGCAGTCGCAACATTTGAGTCCAAGGAGTCCTAAAGTTGGTATCTTTGAATGTCCTGCTCCCTTATGTGGTTCAGCTGGCACACCATATTTCGGGGACGTCTCCCAGTGCTCCGGAGGTGTTTGGCTTGACGTTCTGGAACAAAGGCCGCGACGACTCCCCGAGATGCTCCAAGGGACATCATCGCGATTGTCAGGGACGTCGCTGTGAAGGAAAATATCATGTCTGCCTGGGTGCCCGGGCAGCTGTACAGTTTGAAGGGGCGTTACTGACGATCTGCCATTTGTGACCCTGCTGGCGCGTCGTCAGTTTTAGGAAGTGACGGCATTTCTTCGCACCAAAGGGGTCAGTTATCACTTGTGGCTGGCCGGTTCTCTTGTAGTGACTCACGAGACTGTGCCCTACACCATCTCTGAGCCTGCCGAGGCCTGGCTTGTGCTTTCAGGTGCTGGCCTCTCCCCGGGTTCGAAAGATGTGTCGCTGGGCTGAGGTCGTCTCCCCGTGTTTCGTGTTCTGGGCGACGCCACCCTCCCCATGTCTTGTACTTTGCGATTTGCATTTTGAGGGCTTTTTTTTTAACCTTTTTGAGAGACCCCCCCCCCTCCCCCTTCCCCGGGGTTTTGTATTTTGAGTGACTCTCCCTCTCTGCCTTGATTTTTGAGTCTGTCCCTTCCTTGTTTTCAGCAGTTTTCCCTCCCAATGAATTCTGTGCAACCCTTTTTTCTCAAGTGCTGGCTCTTCCCCTTGGAGGCTGGCTCCATCTGCTGTGCATTTTCCCCCACACTTAAATATAAAAAATAAAAATATAGAAGTGTGACCGTTGTCTGTATTATTATTATATTATAGGCTTAAAATATACAGTATCGGGGGAGGGGGCAAACTGATGGGCCACTGTTATTTTGGTAACGCGGCTCTCCTTGACGTCTTGCCGCTGTGGCATCCGAACAAAAAACAGTGAGGATCCCTGCCCTAAAACAGTCTCCAAATAATGTGTTCATGCCATGTCATTTCTTTTTGTGTCCGTCCTGTAGTTAAGCCTGGCTTGTATGCATTTTAGATTTGTCGGATTTTTTTTTTTTTTTTTTTGTGTGGGTTATCACGATTTGTGACTTGCACCGTTGGCTACTCACATTGCAAGCCCGTGGGAGAAGAAACCTCTCCCTGTCAGCTCCTATTGTTATTTTGTTTCCAAAAATAGGCTAAAGCGTGTTCATATTATGTAATGTCAGTTTTGCGCTGTGATTAAGTTATATATAGCGTGGCTTTTCATCTCTACACTTGCTCAGTATCACACGTTATTAGAGGTAGCATGAAGAGTCAGTAACACTCTGCAGAACATGTAATTGCATTCACACCTACCTGGATGGGGAAAATATGCTCCAGGTTGTTGTGGAACGGCTGTCGATTGATTTTATTACATTTCTGTCTGTTTTATATGACCATAGACTTTGACACTATTATTTGAAAGTGGTTTGTGTGTATGTTGTATGGGATAATCCCAAATAATGTAATAGTTTAGTATCTGTTTAAAAGGAACTTCCGGGTAGCAGAAACATTTATAGGCATGCTGTATTAAAAATCTCCTTTTTTTTTTAGTATTTTTAATTTTTTTTTGGGCCCATTAATAATTGTACAGATGCTGCTGACAGCCTCTGCCCAATTATACATTTTTCTCCTTTTTGGGGTGGTTATACTCCCCTTTTTGTTTTCTGGCCACTCGCAGCTCCTCTTCTTTGGGTCAGGGACTCTCGAACCCGGAAGTCCCTGAAGCTTTATACCGTTTGTGCTCCGAGGCATATTGCGCACTGCTACAGGTTTTGTGCATGTTCCGTATCACCTGTGCAGAGCGATGGTTTGGTTTGGTTCGGAGCTGCACCTGCATGTGCATCGGTTGCCTCTCGGAGACCACTTGCTACAGTTGGTGGTCTCGGAGAGGGTGATATCTGCATGCTAACGTCACTAGTGACCGAACTGGTGACTGGCAGCAAAGAAACTCAAAATCCCAGCTGCTGGTGACGCTAGGTGGGGTGGAGGAAAGGAAACTCCTTCACTTTATCCAGCATTTTCTGTAGACAGGGGTGTAACCGATCTCATTACCCCAAGTGGGTCATAACTGTCAATGGTGCTTCCTTGCCGGATCTCCTTCCCCCCCGTGTTCTTCCCCATGCAGACTCTCTTGCCTTCCTCTAGTCCTCACATGAAGCTTAAGGAGGGGGACACATAGAGAGCCTACTAGCATCACCCAGAAATAAGACATGGCTGTATATCTGGAGGTTTTCAGTGTCAGAATGGAGCTCTTTATTGGGGACAGGCACACCTATTTCTACAATCAAACATGGGTTATTTATATACACAAAAACCTCCCCTAGAA
The DNA here is from genome assembly GCA_009667805.1 of Leptobrachium leishanense. Lineage (NCBI taxonomy): Eukaryota > Metazoa > Chordata > Amphibia > Anura > Megophryidae > Leptobrachium > Leptobrachium leishanense. The sequence continues at coordinate 140,242 of RXON01000339.1, read as the reverse complement.
AATGTTGTGAGACCGAATTAGACTAGGACAATACAATGGATTAAATATTACATAACATTCCTAAACCACGCCAGACAATGGCAATTGTGATTGACAAACAGATTAGTCTAAAAGACATCAGATAATGGGGCAGTGTTTGCTTGAGCAAGAAGATTAACAAACTACTCAAATATACAGCAGATATTATCAAATTTCTGAGAGAGGTTTAGCCTTCCAGCATACCCTATCAGCAGATAACAGATACACATGGACCATAAGGATAGACAATAACGTTATTCATGCATACCACAGATTACGTAACACTCTGCACACAAGGGAGGCCAAGGAAATAATATAGAACCTCAGGCCTGCATCCCCCAAATATGCCTACATGTCCATGCACCCAAAGTGATGCATGTCCCAAGGAGAAAGGAGGGGGGTGGCACTCCTCACATCCTGACCACTTTAAAACAATAAGGACCCTATTCCAAAATTGGTGCTAATTTAGGCTGGGGTCAGATTAACGCATTTTTAACGTGCGTTTAGGCGCACTTAATCACGGCCGCAGTAGCATCAATGACGGGCAATATACGAAGTACAGCCGCACGACGCAAGCGGCAAACCAACACATTTTTTCGAGAGCGCAGAACTGCTAGTACTGACGTACAGAGTGCGCTGCGCCCGCATAGCGGCGAGTGTGCGTGATTAGGAGACGTCAGACGCTGCTCATGTCCGGCCAACATAACATCCAGACACCCAAAGTTTCCTGGTTTGTATACGTAACGAATCACGCACGAAAATGCGCATCGTATGACTGTTTTCGCGCACTCCGTGAAAAAATACGTCAATGCGTTTGGACGCAGTTTTTGACGGTCGCTGCGAATAATGCGTTCGTTTGACCCTAGCCTTAACCAGAGCTGTTGTAAATTTACCATAGTCATTATAGTTTATGGAGTTAAGTTTAAAACCGCTCAAGTTCCATTGTACAGCACTACGGAACTTGTTAGCACTTTATAAATACTAGTAACTGTTAGCACCAACTTTGGAATATTGCCCTCAATTGGTCAGAATGAGTAGAGTGTTCCTTTTTTAATGTGTTTGCATTGACGGACATTTGCACTAAATTAACATTTAGCTTTGACTTATTTAGGGATGTATACAATCCTGCCCTTTTGTTCAGTATTTGTCATTAGAAAATAATTTAGCTTGACAGTATCTGGTTACACATATTACAGTTGCATCTTTGTTCCCAAAGGATCGTGTGTTTACTTTCAGTGCGCTCCTCCTGGTGCTCTAGCACAAGGGATCCGTGAGATTTGTGTCTCTTGTGGCAAGATACCTCTGCGTATGGTTTACGCTCTGCAATAGCATGACTTCTCATTAGCATTAGAAGTCTCTAAAAGGAAAGGATATTCTTGAAGTGTTCATTTCTACCCTAAATCTATTTCATCTGCTTGGTGATTCACTTTAAAATCTGTGAATTGTCTTGCCAAATTACTTTAACTGAAAAATAGTGCAGCTGATGTTTTTGAGTTCATCAGCTGTGCCTTTTGTGTTCTTCAGTCCTCACCTCTCCATTCAGCAGTGCACTTACACAAAAAGCTTCAAGGGTCCCTGTGAATTATCCTCCCCCCTCCTTCCCTATCTCAGAGCCCACAATTCAGAGCAGCCTGAGGCCTGTTCAGCTCCTCAGCAGCTGCTTAATTGCTACATTGCAGCAGTTCAGTTTGCTGCAGCAGTCTCACTGAACGCTTTGGCTGTGAATATTTAAGCAATAGGACGGAGGATTGCTAATGAAAGGTGCTGTTTCTGCAATATCCACTGTTGTCCATTATCACTTTAGTGTTAGTGTTTACCATGTTCCAATAAATATTTGGTGATTTGGTTCACCAAAATTCAAACTGAACATTTCCTTATTGGATTATTTGCTCTGTGGAGCCGGCCATCTTTCCCATGTCACGCCCAGCTACTCTTCAGCTCCTCTCTACTTAGTTGCAAGTGTTAAGGTTAGCAGTGCTGAACTGCAGCACAGTGTTCAGTGCCAAGTTGCTAACTTTGCACTTGCAGCGGCTGAGGAACGGAACGCGCCTCTGATGTATGCCTGAAGGCTTCTGAAGTAATAGAATTTTACTTCACTGGAGTTAATAATGGGATACTCTAGGCACTGCAACCCCACTATGGGGGGGGGGGAGGGTCTCACGGGGCTGAATCAGCCCTTTGAGTACCGGAGACAATCCTCGCCCAGTATCTGAAATCAGCGATATCTGGGCTTTGATTTCTGGATACTCGGACCTTTGGCATCCCATTACCACCAATGTCTCTCAAAGCACTTGGCATTGAGAGCCATTGGATTGACTAGACGTGCTAGAGTGTCCAGCCTTCCCGCAGTCACGTACGTGCCTACTGCAGCTTACAGAGTGCCAACAGCATGTCACGTACGTGCCTACTGCAGCTTAGAGTGCCAACAGCATGTCACGTACGTGCCTACTGCAGCTTAGAGTGCCAACAGCATGTCACGTACGTGCCTACTGCAGCTTAGAGTGCCAACAGCATGTCACGTACGTGCCTACTGCAGCTTAGAGTGCCAACAGCATGTCACGTACGTGCCTACTGCAGCTTAGAGTGCCAACAGCATGTCACGTACGTGCCTACTGCAGCTTAGAGTGCCAACAGCATGTCACGTACGTGCCTACTGCAGCTTAGAGTGCCAACAGCATGTCACGTACGTGCCTACTGCAGCTTAGAGTGCCAACAGCATGTCACGTACGAAACAGTGTAGAGACAGCGTGGCATTGGATTTGCAGTGAGTTTTTAAAAAGACTAAGGCCATTGTCACACGAGCAGGTTTTCAGAGCGAAAGGAACGTCTGTGAGAGTGGACGTTCCTTCCACTCTGACGCCTGGGTGGCCACCTCGCTGAGCGCAGTTAGTGCGCTCAGCGCTGCAAGGCTCGATCCGCCTATGCCATCACAGGTCCTGGAAAGTTCAAGCACATACATTATTTTTTCCCCCCTCGATTCCCTAAAAATAGTCTGTAGCACCAGTGATTTGGGAAAATAAAAAGTTTAAAATGATGCAGTTGATTTGTGATCATAGCCCTTAAGGCTAGGGTCAGACTGAGGCAGTGCGAACGCGCGTTCTGGCGCACATAATCACGGCCGCACTAGCAGCAGATGACGGGCAATGACAGCCAATATACGAAGTACGGTCGCACAAAAGTCCGGCTGCACAACGCAAGTGGAAAATGAACGCATTTTTTCGAGAACGTTAAACCGCTGGTACTGACGTACAGAGTGCGCTGCGGCCGCATAGCAGCGTGTGTGCGTGATTAGGAGATGTCAGACGCTGCTAGTGTGCGGCCAACATAACGTTCAAACTTTTCACCCCATCGTCATGAAATACGTCCAGAATTGCGCATCGTCTGACCACTTAAGCGTATTCCGTGAAAAAATGCGTGCGCACGCATCGACGTACATTTTGACGGTGGACTCAGAAAATGCGCTCATCTGTCCCTAGCCTAACCAAATAGAAGTATTAACGGGACATGTACGGAATTCTTTAGGATCCCTCTGTTTGATAGTAGCATGGCATCAGCATTATACGATTGCTCATTGAGATTTATAAATATATATACACTGCTCAAAAAAATAAAGAACACAAAAATAAGACATCCTAGATCTGAATGAATGAAATATTCCTATTAAATACTGTGGTCATTGCATAGTTGAATGTGCTGACAACAAAATCACACAAACATTATCAATGGAGATCAAATTGAGCAACCCATGGAGGTCTGGATTTGGACTTACTCAAAATTAAAGTGGAAAACAACACTACAGGCTGATCCAACTTTGTAATGTCCGTCAAACAAGTCAAAATGAGGCTCAGTAGTGTGTGTGGCCTCCACGTGCCTGTTTGACCTCTCTACAACGCCTAGGCATGCTCCTGATGAGGTGGCGGATGGTCTCCTGAGGGATCTCCTCCCACACCTGGACTAAAGCATCCCCCAACTCCTGGACAGTCTGTGGTGCAACGTTGCATTGGTGGATGGAGCGAGCCATGTCCCAGATGTGCTCAATTGGATTCAGGTCTGGGGAACGGGCGGACCAGTCCATAGCATCAATGCCTTCGTCTTGCAGGAACTGCTGACACACTCCAGCCACATGAGGTCTAGCATTGTCTTGCATTAGGAGGAACCCAGAGCCAACCGCACCAGCATATGGTCTCATAAGGGGTCTGAGGATCTCATCTCGGTACCAAATTGCAGTCAGGCTACCTCTGGCGAGCACATGGAGGGCTGTGCGGCCCCCTAAAGAAATGCCACCCCACACCATTACTGAGCCACTAACAAACTGGTCATGCTGGAGGATGTTGCAGGCAGCAGAACATTCTCCACGGCTTCTCCAGACCCTGTCACGTCTGTCCCATGTGCTCAGTGTGAACCTGCTTTCATCTCTGAAGAGCACAGGGCACCAGTGGCGAAGCTGCCAAACGTCCTGCAGAAGTGTTGGGGCTGTAAGCACAACCCCAACCTGTGGACGTCGGGCCCTCATACCACCCTCATGGAGTCTGCTTCTGGCCGTTTGAGCAGCCACATGCACATTTGTGGCCGGCTGGAGGTCATTTTGCAGGGCTCTGGCAGTGCTCCTCCTGTCCCTCTTTGCACAAAGGCGGAGGTAGTGGTCCTGCTGCTGGGTTGTTGCCCTCCTACGGCCTCCTCCACGTCTCCTGATGTACTGGCCTGTCTCCTGGTAGTGCCTACATGCTCTGGACACTACGCTGACAGACACAGCAAACCTTCTTGCCACAGCTCGCATTGATGTGCTATCCTGGATGAGCCGCACTACCTGAGCCACTTGTGTGGGTTGTAGACTCCGTCTCATGCTACCACTAGAGTGACAGCACCGCCAGCATTCAAAAGTGATCAAACCCTCAGCCAGAAAGCATAGGAACTGAGAAGTGGTCTGTGGTCACCACCTGCAGAACCACTCCTTTATTGGGGATGTCTTGCTACCTGCCTATGCTTCCCTCTTTTTGTCTAATCCATTTGCACAACAGCATGTGGACTTGACTGTCAATCAGTGTTGCTACCTAAGGCTAGGGTCAGACGAAAGCAGTTTTAACGTGCGTTTAGACGCACGAAATCACGGCCGTGCTAGCAGTAAATGACGTCCAATGCCGGGGAACACACGAAGTACGGCCGCACGAAAGTTCGTCCGCGCAACGCAAGTGGCAAACAAACGCATTTTTTCTAGAACGTCAAACCTCTAGTACGGACGTACAGAGTGCGCTGCGTCGGCTAGAGGCGTGTGTGCGTGATTGGGAGACGTCAGACGCTGCTAATGTCCGGCCAACATAACGTCCAGACACAAAAAGTGTTTTATTGATGATCCGTACAAAATCACGGACGAAAAGGCGCATCGTATGACCGCTATCGCGTACTCCGTGAAAAAATGCGTCTATTCGTTCGAACGCACTTTTTCACAGACAATGCGAAAATGCGTTCGTCTGACCCTAGCCTTAGTGGAAAGGTGTTTTTTTTTTTTTTTTTTTTTTTTTTTTATTCTTTATTTTGAAAAAGATTTAAATACAGAAAACAGGTAAGCAGCCACTCGCGACATCGCCACGCAGGGCAGGGAGGGCAAGCTGGGTAAAGCCTGACCTAGCACAACTTTCAGATTCAAGGTGTAGACAAATTATCAGATCAGTCGAGTTAGAATAACATATTGCAGATGAGCCCTGATGCTCAGCTCGTGGCATGCCGCGCAGCCGGCCTTGACGGGACAAACATTGAACCCTAAGTGGACAGTTTGATTTCACAGACGTGTGATTGACTTGGAGATACATTGTGTTAAGTGTTCCCTTTTATTTTTTTGATCAGTGTGTGTATATATAATCTCAATTTACACATAAAACTGCTGAAACAAAATATTCTGTGAGCTTGTTTATGAAACTTTATTATGGTGTTCCTCCTCCCACGCTAAGAGTTATACAAAAGCCTTGATTCAAGCATCGTAGAGTTTGAAGCAAATTACAAAGTGTTATTGTTTTCAAACACCCATGATTTCTATTTTGCATCTTTATATCTTCGATCTAAAAATAATAAAATCATCAATGTACAAGCATTTTTTTTTCCTTTTAATAGTTAGTTGCAATGGTATAACTTAAAGTATGCACATTGTGTGTGTGTGTGTGTGTCAATGTCAATTGTGGTGGAGGGCAAAAAAGTGATTTTAAAAGCCTCCACACTGCAAATAATAAAGTTTATAGTTGCAGAGGACATCTACACATCCTAGCAATTCAGAGAACCGCTTACAGAGCTCATGTGCTACATTCCCCAAATGCAGCAAAGAACTCTGGGTAGAATTTGCAAATGTTTTGCATCTAGACTTTGTAATAACACAGAACCCACCTTGTCCAATGCAATGCCATTTTAAATGGCTTGTTTTATTTTAGCAAAGGCCAGGTTATGCAACCAGACCCAATCACTCCTGTGAGAAACTGTGGACTTCATTTGCATATCCTACCCAGAGTTCTTTGCCGCATATGGGGAATGTAGCACATGAGCTCTGTCAGCGGTTCTTTGAATTGCTAGGATGCGTAAATGTCCTCTGCAACTATAAACCTATATATTATATTCTCCAGATATCAAACATTCTCCAGCACACCACCCAAACATACAGCTAAAAATTCTGAAACCCTTACATTCATGTGGGTTTAGGCTGGGGTCAGACGAACGCGCGAGCAGCCATATTTGATCACGGCTGTAGTAGCAGCAAATGACGGGCAATACGCGAAGTACTGCCGCATGAAAGTTCGGCCGGGCAACGCAAGCAGCAAACAAATGCATTTTTTCGAGAACGTGAAACCGCTAGTACTGACGTACAGAGTGCGCTGCGTCCGCTAACGGCATGTGTGCGTGATTAGGAGACTTCAGACGCTGCACACGTCCGGCCAACATAACGTCCAGACGCAAAAAGTGTTTTATTGATGATCCGTACAAAATCACGGCCGAAAATGTGCATCGTATGACCGCTATCGCGTATTCCGTGAAAAAATACATCCATTCGTTCGAACGCACTTTTTCACGGACAAGGCAAAAAATGCGTTCATCTGACCCTAGCCTAAATTACAAAATATAATCTTACATTGCATAAAACCTGCCACAACCTCGCCAGTGGCAGGTTCTAATCCCTGCTATTATGAGATCAATTTACTTGGGATGTAAATATTTGTGTGGCTCTTTGGGGTTCATGGATTAAATAGATCCTGTGATAAAGAAGTAATAAACAGGGAGAGGTGCAAAAGCCACGAAGTGATCTGTTTGTATGTATTTTATCCACACACGACGGGAAGGCTGCATTCAACCTAAACCAGAATTTCTTATAACGGTGCTACTGAGACTGAAAAATGCAACGCTCAAATTTCAGAACACTCCACCCTTACATACATTTGAAACCTAAGTAAGGTGTTTTGATCTCTTTGTATTTTTGGGTGCAGTGCTTTGAGTTGTTGAGTTGAGATGATGCGTACACTAATCAGCCTCAACATAAATGACACTACCACCAAAATATAGTGATTTATTTTTATTTTATTTTGCTGATATCTTACATGTACTTTATTCCCATCAGGGTTATTCAGAGAGATCCGAATTGTGGTCGAAAGGTAACCAAACAGTGAAATTCAGCACACAGTTACCTATCCTGGCCATACGGCTATTTAGAGAGCAGGCATTTTGCCAAATCCTGGCAAATTGCCTGCACATACGGCGCCTGTTCGAGGGCAGTGAATCCAAATAGAGAAGCAATACTTCGTATATTCAGAGAACAAAAACCAGCAGTGAAAAGTTGCCGAATTGCCCTGCTGTTCGGTGGTTTCATTCAACAGGTTTATTCAGGTGAATCCCATAGGCTTCAATGTTAAAAATATTCCCATTTTAATCCAATATCTAAAACAACCGTTGATTATAATATTGTGCAGTAAAAAGTCTCTTTCGTAATCGATTGGTTTTTTTTTTTGTTTGTTTTTATTAAGGAGCTTTTAGGCATTTGGATATTTTTTTCTGTAACGCCCCTTTCTATAATCATTCATTGGATCTTATGTGTAACTTTCAGACATTTTTGTTGTGTAGTTTCTTTGCAAACAGCGTTTCACTTTTCAAACATTCAGGCTGGGGTCAGACGAGCCCAGTTATCACGTCCGTGTTGCCGCACATTTGTACGTCCGTGGCAGCATAGCATTCTGACCAATGGAGCCCCACACATGAAGTACGTCCGCACTTCCGGACGCGGCAAACGGACGCAGGTTAGGCAAGAATGTAATACGGACGGACTGCAGAGTGCACAACGTCCGCATAGCTTTGTGTGTGAGTGATGGAACGTAGTCAGACGGACTGCATTTATGCGTCCAGCATTTTTTGACGGACCAAATTGTTTTTCATTTCCCATCTACATCAGTCAAAAATAACGTCAGTCGCAAAAACGGACCGTGTGGCCACTGCTGCGTCTTCCGTCAGAACATGCGTCCGTAATGCACAAACGCACAGTCCGTACAAAATGCGCTTGCCTGACCCTAGCCTCAAGCGTACTGTTGTTTTTTTTTTTGTTTTGTTGTTTTTTTACTCCATTCGACTGCGGTGTCGGGTTTTTCCGGCGGCTGCTCTGCGCTGTGATCGGCGGCTGCTCGGGTTTCTCCAGCGTGTTCGGCTGGGTTAATCCAGATGTTTTTGTGGGTTTTGGTGTGCGTTCTCTGGGTTTTGCGGTGAGTTTTCGTCAGGTTTGCGGCGGATTTTCCCTGCACAACGACGGCCCTGTGGTGCTTGCTGAATACACCGCAGGGTAGCTGAAATGGGATCGCCAAATCTCACCGAATTGAAGAGAACGAAAAGTCACAGTACGTGCGCTGACTTTTCGACTCTTTGAATAACCCTTCATGTTTGTCGAGTAAAAAAATTGTTACGCCATCCATGCATCCATTTTGTGATCTTTTTTTATTGTAAACTGCCCCCCCCCCGCACAATATCTTTACAGCACTTGTCTCTCACTGTGTGACATTGAGCATAGAATGCAGTGATTGTACTGTGTGAGAACATTACCAGGGGTAGATTAGAAGTCTTTTAAACTCTATCACATTCCAGCTGTCATGTTTTATCTTGAGTAGCATAGACCGCACAATAGACACCCACAGCCTTGTGTAAACATTCACTCCACCACCCCATTGCTTCTTCACTACTTTAGAAGATACACTACAGCTGTAAAGTGAAACTTTTGCTCAGTTTTTGGTAAATGTTGCATAATGGGAAATATCCACAAAATGGAAACCGATACCATCCTAACTGTATTCTTCATTTTTACATGCAATTACTTCAAACACAGAAAATAACAGTAGTATGCGTCTTGGTCTGGTTTTTTTCTTGTGGGGGGTTGTAGTTCATAAGTAATCTAATTACCTAGTTACAGCTTAGGTTAGTGGGGTGTGTGTGTGTGTATGTGTGTATCTGAGGTCTGGGTTGTGTGTGTGGAGGGGATATGTGTATTTGGGATGTGTGTGGGGGGGATATGTGTGGGATGTGTGTGTGTGTGTGGGGGATATGTTTATTTGGGATGTGTGTGTGTGAGGGGGATATGTGTGGGATGTGTGTATGTGTGAGGGGGATGTGTGTGGGGTGGATGTGTGTGGGGGGATGTGTGTGGGGGGATGTGTGTGTGGGGGGATGTGTGTGTGGGGGGGATGTGTGTGTGTGTGGGGGATGTGTGTGTGTGGGGGATGTGTGTGTGTGGGGGGGGGTGTGTGTGTGTGTGGGGGGGGTGTGTGTGTGGGGGGGATGTGTGTGTGGGGGGTTGTGTGTGTGGGGGGGATGTGTGTGTGTGTGGGGGATGTGTGTGTGGGGGGGATGTGTGTGTGTGTGGGGATGTGTGTGTGTGTGGGGGGATGTGTGTGTGTGGGGGGATGTGTGTGTGTGTGGGGGGATGTGTGTGGTGTGTGGGGGGATGTGTGTGTGTGTGGGGGGTGTGTGTGTGTGTGGGGGGGTGTGTGGTGTGGGGGGGGATGTGGTGTGTGTGGGGGGATGTGTGTGTGTTGGGGGGGATGTGTGTGTGTGTGGGGGTGTGTGTGTGTGTGGGGGGGTGTGTGTGTGGGGGGTGTGTGTGTGTGGGGGGATGTGTGTGTGTTGTGGGGGGGATGTGTGTGTGTGTGGGGATGTTGTGTGTGTGGGATGTGTGTGTGTGGGGGGGATGTGTGTGTGTGGGGGATGTGTGTGTGTGTGTGTGGGGGGATGTGTGTGTGTGTGGGATGTGGGGGATGTGGTGTGTGTGTGTGTGGGGATGTGTGTGTGTGTGTGGGGGATGTGTGTGTGTGGGGGATGTGTGTGTGTGGTGAGGATGTGTGTGTGTGGGATGTGTGTGTGTGTGTGTTGGACTGTGTGTGTGTGTGTGTGGGGGATGTGTGTGTGTGTGTGGGGGGATGTGTGTGTGTTGTGGGGGGATGTGTGTGTGTGGGGGGGTGTGTGTGTGTGGGGGATGTGTGTGATGTGGGGGGGATGTGTGTGGGTGTGGGGGATGTGTGTGGGTGTGGGGGGATGTGTGTTTGTGGGGGGGATGTGTGTGTGTGTGGGGGGATGTGTGTGTGGTGGGGGGATGGTTGGTGTGTGTGGGGGGATGTGGGGGATGTGGGGGATGTGTGTGTGTGTGTGTGGGGATGTGTGTGTGTGTGTGGGATGTGGTGTGTGTGTGTGTGGGTGGTGTGTTGTGTGTGGGATGTGTGTGTGTGTGGGATGGGGGATGTGTGTGTGTGTGTGGGGGATGTGTGTGTGGTGTGTGGGAGTGTGTTGTGTGTGTATGTGGGGGGATGGATGGTGTTTATGGGGGGGGGAGTGTGTGTGTGTGGGGGGATGTGTGTGTGTGGGGGGGTTGTGTGTGTGTGTGTGGGGGGGTGTGTGTGGGGGGATGTGGTGTGTGGGGGGATGTGTGTGTGGTGGGGGGGATGTGTGTGTGGGGGGGATGTGTGTTGTGGGGGGGATGTGTGTGTGGGGGGGGTGTGGTGGGGAGGTGTGTGTGGGGGGGATGTGTGTGTGTGGGGGGGATGTGTGTGTGTGGGGGGATGTGTGTGTGTGGGGGGATGTGTGTGTGTGGGGGGATGTGGTGTGGTGTGGGGGATGTGTGTGTTGTGGGGGGATGTGTGTGTGTGTGGGGGGATGTGTGTGTGTGTGGGGGGATGTGTGTGGTGGGGGGATGTGTGTGTGTGTGGGGGATGTGTGTGGTGGGATTGTGGGGATGTGTGTGGTGTGTGGGGGGTGTGTGTGTGTGTGGGGGATGTGTGTGTGTGGTGTGGGGGATGTGGTGTGTGTGGGGTGTGTGTGTGTGTGGGATGGGGGGATGTGTGGTGTGTGTGGGGGATGTGTGTGTGTGTGGGGGATGTGTGTGTGTGTGTATGTGGGGGGGGATGGATGTGTATGTGGGGGATGGATGTGTGTGGGGGGAGTGTGTGGGGGGATGTGTGTGTGGTGGGGGATGTGTGTGTGTGGGGGGGGTGTGTGTGTGTGTGTGTGGGGGGATGTGTGTGTGTGTGGGGGGGATGTGTGTGTGTGTGTGTGGGGGGGGGTGTGTGTGGTGGGGGGTGGGGTGTGTGGGGGATGTGTGTGTGGTGGGGGTGTGTGGGGGGATGTGGTGTGTGGGGGTGTGTGGGGGGATGGGGGTGTGTGGGGGGATGGGGGTGTGTGGGGGGATGGGGGTGTGTGGGGGGATGTGGTGTGTGTGTGGGGGGGATGTGTGTGTGTGTGTGGGGGATGTGGTGTGTGGGGGGGATGTGTGTGTGGGGGGATGTGTGTGGGGGGGGAGTGTGTGTGGGGGGGATGTGTGTGTGTGGGGGATGTGTGTGTGGGGGGGATGTGTGTTGTGGGGGATTGTGTGTGTGGGGGGATGTGGTGTGTGTGTGTGGGGGGATGTGTGTGTGTGTGTGGGGGATGTGTGGGGGGGGATGTGTGTGGGGGGATGTGTGTGGGGGGATGTGTGTGGGGGGATGTGTGTGTGTGGGGGATGTGTGGGGGGATGTGTGTGTGGGGGGGATGGGGGTGTGTGGGGGGGATGGGTGTGTGGGGGATGTGTGTGTGGGGGGATGGGGTGTGGGGGGATGTGGTGTGTGTGTGGGGGGATGTGTGGTGTGGGGGGGATGTGTGTGTGGGGGGATGTGTGTGTGTGGGGGGGATTTGTGTGTGTGTGGGGGGGATTGTGTGTGTGTGTGTGGGGGGGATGTGTGTGTGTGTGTGGGGATGTGTGTGTGGGGGGGATGTGTGTGGGGGGATGTGTGGTGTGTGTGGGGATGTGCTGTGTGGGGGGGATGTGTGTGTGTGGGGGGATGTGTGTGTGTGGGGGTATGGGTGTGTGTGGGGGGGATGGGTGTGGGGGGGATGTTGTGTGTGTGGGGGGATGTGTGTGTGTGGGGGGGATGTGTGTGTGGGGGGATGTGTGTGTGGGGGGATGTGTGTGTGTTGTGAGGGGGATGTGTGGGGGATGTGTGTGGGGGGATGTGTGTGTGTGGGGGGGATTGTGTGGGGGGGATGTGTGTGTGTGGGGGGGATGGTGTGTGTGGGGGGATGTATGTGTGTGTGGGTGGGGATGTGGTGTGTTGGGGATGTGTGGTGGTGTGTGGGGATGTGTGTGTGTGGGGATGTGTGTGTGTGGGGATGTGTGTGGTGTGGGGGATGGTGTGTGGGGGATGTGTTGTGTGTGGGGATGTGTGTGTGTGGTGGGGGATGTGTGTGTGTGTGTGGGGGATGTGTGTGGGATGTGTGTGTGTGTGGGGGATATGTGTGTGTGTGGGGGATGTGTGTGTGTGTGGTGGGGGATGTGTGTGTGTGTGGATGTGTGTGTGTGTGTCTGGGGGATGTGTGTCTGGGGGGATGTGTGTGGGTGGGATGTGTCTGGGGGGATGTGTGTGTGTGTGTGGGGGGATGTGTTGTGTTGTGGGGGGATGTGGTGTTGGGGGGAAGTGTGTGTGTGGGGGGGAAGTGTGTGTGTGGGGGGAAGTGTGTGTGGGGGGGATGTGGTGTGGTGTGGGGGGAAGTGTGTGTGTGGGGGATGATGTGTGTGTGTGTGTGGGGGAATGTTGTGTGGTGTGTGTGGGGGGGGTGTGTGTGTGTGTGGGGGGGGATGTGTGTGGGGGGTGTGTGGTGTGTGTGGGGGGATGTTGTGTGGGGTGTGATGTGTGTGTGGGGGGATGTGTGTGGGGGATGTGTGTGTGTGTGGGGGGGATGGTGTGGGGGTGGTGTGTGTGTGGGGGGATGTGTGTGTGTGTGGGATGTGTGTGTGTGGGGGGTGTGGGGGATGGTGTGGGGGATGTGTGGGGATGTGTGTGTGTGTGGGGGGATGTGTGTGTGTGTGTGTGGGGATGTGTGTGTGTGTGGCTGGGGGGATGTGTTCTGGGGATGGGTCGGGGGGATGTGTGTCTGGGATGTGTGTCTGGGGGGATGTGTGTGTGTCTGGGGGGATGTGTGTGTGTTGGGGGGAAGTGTGTGTGGGGGGGGATGTGTGTGTGTGTGTGGGGGGATGTGTGGTGTGGGGGGGATGTGTGTGTGGGGGTGTGTGTGTGTGGGGGGGGGATGTGTGGGGGGGATGTGTGTTGGGGGGATGTGTGTGTGTGTGTGGGGGTGTGTGTGTGTGTGTGGGGGATATGTGTGTGTTGTGTGTGGGGGGATATTGTGTGTGTGTGTGGGGGGATATGTGTGTGTGTGTGGGGGGGGATAGTGTGTGTGTGTGTGGGGGGATATGGTGTTGTGTGTGTGTGGGGGGATATGTGTGTGTGTGTGGGGGATATGTGTGTGTGTGTGTGGGGGGGATATGTGTGTGGTGTTGTGTGGGGGGGATTGTGTGTGTGTGTGTGGGGGGATATGTGTGTGGGTGGTGGGGGATGTGTGTGTGTGGGGGGGTGTGTGTGGGGGGGATGTGTGTTGGGGATGTGTGTGTGTGTGGGGGGATGTGTGTGTGTGGGGGGGATGTGTGTGTGTTGTGGGGAGTGTGTGTGTGTGGGGGATGTGTGTGGGGGGGATGTGTGTGTGTGGGGGGATGTGGTGTTGTGGGGGGATGTGTGTGTGTGGGGGGATGTGTGTGTGTGGGGGGGATGTGTGTGTGTGTGTGGGGGGATGTGTTGTGTGTGGGGGGATGTGTGGGTGTGGGGGGATATGTGGGTGGGGATATGTGGGTGTGTGTGGGGGGATGTTGGGGATATGTGGGTGTGTGGGGGGATATGTGGGTGTGTGGGGGATATGTGGGTTGTGGGGGGATATGTGGGTTGTGGGGGGATATGTGGGTGTGTGGATATGTGGGTGTGTGGGGGGATATGTGGGTGTGTGGGGGATATGTGGGTGTGTGGGGGATGTGTGGGGGATGGTGTGTGTGGGGGGGATATGTGTGTGTGTGGGGGGATATGTGTGTGGGTGGTGGGGATATGTGTGTGTGGGTGGTGGGGATATGTGTGTGTGGGTGGTGGGGATATGTGTGTTGTGGGGTGGGGGGATATGTGTGTGTGTGTCTGGGTTGTGTGTGTGTGTGTGGGGGATATGTGTGTCTGGGTTGTGTGTGGGGGGGATATGTGTCTCTGGGTTGTGTGGGGGGGATATGTGTCTCTGGGTTGTGTGTGGGGGGGTTGTGTGTGTATGGGGGGATATGTGTATTTGGGTTATGTGTGTGTTGGGGGATATGTGTATTTCGGGTGTGTGGGTGATGTGTGTGTGTGTGGGGGGATGTGTTTATCTGGGTTGTGTGTTTGGGGGGGATATGTTTTTTTGGGATGGATGTGTGTGTGTGTGTGTGTGTGTGTGTGTGTGTGTGTGTATGTGTATTTGGGGATATGTTTGTCTGGGTTGTGTGGGATAGGTGTACCTGAGGTCTGGGTTTGTGTTTATGTGTGTGTGTGTGTGGCCAGGGTGTGTGCCGCCTCTGCAGTGGATAAATGGGCCATGATGCGCAACTTGATGAGGCAATTGTAAGTAAAAAAAGTTTTTAATAAAAATCCATTTTCCAAATACTCTGTCTTGACCAAGAAGTGGCCTTTATCACGGGGTGTGTGTGACACTAACACACACACACACACACTAACACACACACACACACACACACTAACACTAACACACACACACTAACACACACACACTAACACACACACACTAACACACACACACTAACACACACACACACACACTAACACACACACTAACACACACACACTAACACACACAACTAACACACACACACTAACACACACACACTAACACACACACACTAACACACACACACTAACACACACACACTAACACACACACACTCACACGATTTAATAATGGTGAGAGTCCAGTTGGCAGACATTTTTCAGTTCTAGTGAGTAAAGACCCACGCGCACTGCACATCTGAGAAAACATCCTTTGCAGACACATCTGCTTTGTGTATTGAATCGAAATGCTTCCGGATATTCTCTAATGGTTTTTTTTTTTCCTTACCCAATGGAAATTAATTGTTGATAAAGAATATTTTTTTGTTTGTTGAATCTCCCCATGGAACTTGTTATCTTGCTCCTGCAAATAATTATTCAGAATGTTTGAGTCAATCCAGATAATGTTTATAAAGATTTAGGGCAGTATTACAAAGCTGGTGCTAACTTTACCTGAGCTGTTGTAAACTTCCCAGAGCCGTTATGGTCTATGGAGTTGTTAAGTTTACAACAGTTCTGATTAAGGCTAGGGTCAGACGAGTGTGATTTCTACCGACTGTACATCCGTGCAGTACGGACGTACGTTAGTACGGAAGATGCAGTAGTGGCCACACAGTCCATTTTTTCACTGACGTATTATTTGACGGATGTAGCAGGGAAAATAAAATAAAAAGCAAAACCCTTTTGTCCGTCAAAAATGCTGGACGTATAAATGCAGTCCATCTGACCACGTTCATCACTCACACACAAAGCTATGCGGACGTTGCGGACACAGCGCATTTTGTGCGGCCGTTCTAGGAGTTCTACGTTCTTGCCTAACTTGCGTCCGTTTGCCGCGGCCGTTGTGCGTCCGCAGTTCAGTGCGGACGTACTTCGTGTGTGGGACTCCATTGGCCTTTATGTCATGTTATCACAGAGGTACTTTTGTGCGCCATCACGGACGTGAATGCTGCGCTCTTCTGACCGGAGCCTAAGTTAGTACCAACTTTGTAATACTGCCCTTAGTCATTTTGCAGATACAAGAGAATCTACAATATAAAGTTACAAGTTTATAACAACCCAGAGCAGAAAAGGAATCATTAAAGGATTATGTATGTTTGGACTTTATTAGTAGTAATGTGTTGTGAAAGGATGGTAAACGCCACATAACATGTATTACCACCAGAGGCCCAATGCTGTATATGCTTTTATTAGTAGTAACACTTCTTCATCATGCGTTCATAATACTTGGAACTGGGTTCTATGTGGCATTAGGAGACCGTGTTATGCCATTCCTTTCTTAGATATTCCTAAATGAAAATAAATTAATTTGCTAGCGGTTTGGCTTAGAGCATGCAATTCCTTCTAAAAAGGAATTGTTTTTATGCATAAAAGTTGCATAAAAGTTGTTTTTATGCATAATGGGTTAAATTGACGGGGGGGGGAAATAAACAAAATAAATATACGGGACCACAAATTTGTGATTTTAATTTAGGCCTTACATTCGGTGCCCAGAAGGCTGTCTGTGGCAAAGGACTGGTTGCACTGTAATCCTTGGCAACATTTCTGCCAGCAGATGCAATCCTTAGGTGAGGAGAAACAAGCATCTGTTATTTTGAAGTCTAGGAATGCACCAATGCATATTTAACTTCCCTAGCGTTCCGATTCCGACATATTTTATATGACCGGATCGGAACAATTTCTTTGGCCTTCTAGCGGTATCAGGGTGTGGCTCGGGGTTAAATGCATTGCAGAAAGCCTTAACCCTGAGCCACACTCGGGATGCCGCTGGATACATACCTGTCCTGCGGTCCCTCGCTGACCTCCTCCGATCGCATTCTCCTCCGGCGATCGCAAAATCCTATTTCCTGGTTCCCTTCTCGCAAGAAGGGAACCAGGAAGCAAAACGGCGCAAAATTTCGCCGGAGGAGTATGCGATCACGGAGGTCAGCGAGGGGGCGCAGGACAGGTATGTATACAGCCATAGTGTGGCTCGGGATTACAGCCTTCGGCACTGAAAGTTAACCCCAAGCCACACTCGGGAATACCGTCAGGGGGTTTAAGACCGTACAAGCATTGATTAAACCCCCCCCGATCCTCTGATACTAGGGATGCACTGATACCATTTTTTTGTAAGAGTACCAATACTCTTTTCAGGTACTCCCGATTACAGATTACCGATGTTCTTCTTTTAATGTCATGTGACCGCTTTCCACAAAATAATTTAGGATTTCACTGAAAGCCTGTCCAATTTGTTATTATTGAAATGTATGGTGGCGAGACACCCCATTTAACCACTGCACACACACCAGATACATACCCACACCAGACCTCAGACATATGTATGTATGTATGTATGTATATATATATATATATTATATGTATATATATGTATATGTTGTGGTGAAGGACTAAAAGTGAGACAAAAAGCCTCCACGCTATAATAAGTGTGTTTAATATTGCAGAAGCCACCTGCACATCATAGCAATTCAAAGAATTGCATCCCAGAGCTCCTGTGCCACATTCCCCATATGCAGCAAGGAATTCTGGGTAGGATATGCAAATGACCTCTCTCACTTTTATGCATCCTGGATCTGTTAGTACACAGAACCCTAACATCAATGCTATGCCACACAGTAGCTTTGTAGCAAAGATAAGGATATATATATATTTAAACAACTAATCGATAATGAGAATAGTTGTCAGCTATTCTCATCGATTAATTGGCCTGTGTAAAACACAATGTTTAGAGTCGGACTCAGTTAAACATTAATAACCGCAGACACTACTTAGGAGCTGATTGGAGAAGATGTACTGGCTGCTTTACTCAGTATGATTTAGTTCTAGGGTTATGCTGGACATCACCAGTTTATGATCGCAGAGCTATCACACAGACCATGGTGTACTGCTACTGCATGGTTGGAGTTGTACCACCGGTGTTTTATCCTTGGTTGGAGCTGGAGTTTTATGCCACCACACCACTCTCCATCTCTCCTGTCCAGGCCCTTCCCAGGAAACTCCTTCCAAAACTTAGGTCCAATCAAAACGCTGGTCCGGTTCTCGTCCCAAACTCACTCCATCTCATCTCCAGTCCCTCCCACCACTCTGTTTGCTCATGAAACCATTTTAAATGGACACTCTGACCACTTTAGTAAAGTGATGAAGTGGTTGGAGTGCCCCCCACCTTTTCACCCCACTTTGCCTATTTATTTATTTAATTTTTGAGTCTATTCATTGGATAAAAAAAAGAAGAAATTTTAAGAAAAACTGTAAAAATCAATCCCACCTTTTTGTCCTATGCAATTTGTGTAGTGTATGTAACAATCCTACATGCAGTTTCATATGTATGTGTGAATGCATGTGTCTCACGTAACACAAGGTACCCGAGTGCTGGATCGATGCTGGGTGCTCAGCTCAAACCCACGTCTGCTTTCTCTTCGAACGAATGCTGCTTGAGCACTCTGATAGACATGATGACGGCATGCAAAGTGTGGTGAGAAGGGGGTGGGGGTATTTCACGCAGCCTGACCACTTTAGTAAGATGAGTGGTGGTAGGGAGAAAATTTGGGCAAGGAACTGGACCCTAGTTTGAGAGGGAGTTTAGGTAAAATTACTGGACCAGAGAGCGGGAGGCAGGGAGGGTAAGGTGGTGGCGCAGATCTCCAGCTCTCAGAGTAAGGATAAACCACAGGTAGTACAGCTCCTCAGCCCAGTTCCAGTACCCCAGGGTCTGTGCTATAGTTCTGCTACTGTTGTAAACGAAAAGCAAACCTGTTATGACTGACTTAATCCTAGAACTAAGTCATACAGAGAAAAGCAGCGGCATGTCTGCTCCAATAAGCTCCTAAGTAGTGACTGAGGTTATTAATGTTTAACTCTGTCTGACTCTAAACAGTGCATGCTGTGCACGTACCGATTAACCAACCAATTAATCGATAATGAGAATAGTTGTCAACTATTTTCAGTTTCAGTTGACACTTAATCGATTTGTTGTTTCAGTCCTACTTTGCGTGCTGACATCGTCATGTCTGTATCTGAGCGCTCCTTGCAGCATTTGTTCAGGGAGAAAGGAGACATGAGGCTGAGCTCAGCACGCAGCATAAATCCATCAGTCTAACCAGGCGCTCGCGTACCTTGTGTGTAAAAAGTACCAAAGTTACACGTTATGTATAATTTGTGTATGCGTACACTGCACAAATGGCAAACCATAATTTTTATTTATTTGGTGAATCGAAAAAATAACTTGCCAACTAATTGCTTAAGAATATAATCATTAGTTGCAGCCCTAATATATATCCCATACCACAGACACTGGGGTGGCTGGCAGAATGCACTAACAGCATTCTGCCAGGCCCCTCCGGCTATTATTACTAGTTTTTAGTTTTCTTACATGGTATTTTAACCTTTTCTTTCATAAGATTAGAAGTAAATGTGTTTGACTACTTTTCTGAATTAGCCCTTCCCATCTCTGCATGTGGGTTTATGTCTGTCTTTGTAGTCCCTTCCTTCCAAGATTTAATAGTATGTGCATATACAGTGTGTTTGTGTATATCTCCTCATTGTATTGTAGAATACAGTGATACATGTTTTATTTTGACTACCATTACATTTAAAAGAAAAGCTTTGGAGAATCATCCGCTCTTCTTCAGGTCTCAAAGTAGTCCTGAGGTTAATTCTTGTTTTGTGTTTTTTTTACATGTAAAGTTGGTCCAAATGATAAGGGTATCCCTGCATCTTTCCAGTACGCAGGCCAATCGAGAATATATATATGTATGTATGTTTTGGTTTTAGTGCTAGCTTCAAAAGCTGAAATTCACCAGTGGCAAACAATGTCTTTGGCAGGCATGAAATTACAATCCATGTGAAAACTTTAATCCTGGTCTCTGTAAAAGGAATTATTTATGCGTGTTCACACAGAGCTGACATTGCTGTTGAGAACAGTGAAAAATCTGTCTTAATATGTCAACACTTGCACCTCTTCTAAAGTTGATACTTTGTCACGTATTGCAGATTGTATTGTGTTGTTCGAATGATGTATTCAGGCCATTTAAAGTTGGGATTCATAAAGCCAAAGTTCATTTAGTCTGTGGTCATACATAATGATGAATTTGGAGAACCAGGATTTTATTTATTTTTATTAGTAAAAGTTGACCTTCAGCATCAGATAAGTTGTTTGTGGAGTATGTCAGATTTGTATCCTGGGATTGTTTCTGGGTTTTGTAATGTTCACTTTTTCTGCCAAACTGTATAGTGCCTCTCTTTACATATGTCTACCCCCCCCCCTGTCAAAAAGGAAGATCAGACACCATATGGTAAAAAATAAGTATTATCTGGAATGCGCGGGAACCCAAGCATTCCAGGTTTCAGATTCTTCTGGGTTTCAGAATTCTGGTGAATCCATTGTTTTAGTGGAAGGAGATTGTGGTGGTGAGCCGTGGTCTCCTTCCTGCCTCAGCATGAATACACTGTGGGAGCACTGTACGAGGTTACTCCATGGACATGTCACACGCTGGGGCTGCACAGAAGCTCCAAAACTGTGACGCAATGTACTGCAGTGCTTGGGAGGCAGGTTCCGGAGTGGCAGCACCTGTCCACAGCGCCTCTTCTCCGGAAATACTAAAACCATATTGGCTCAGAAAATTCTGCTTTTCGGAGTGTTTTGGGTTTTAGATTTCCGGAAATGGGGTGCCGACCTGTAAATAGTTTCTGTGATGGACTGGCCCAGCACCCTCAGCCAGAGATGGGGGTTCAGGACATTGACTTTCCATAAAACTGTGTGTTTGTGCCGTTGCACCAACTATCCTGCGCGTTCTGGAGGGGAGAAAGGAGTACCTGTAAATAAAAGTGTCGTGTTGTATTGTGTACAGTATGCCGGACTAGGTCTGCCGCGGTTGCCGCCATTTTCCATCGCCTCGTGTTCCGATCGGGTAGATCATGAGGGGAAGATGGCCGATTCGGACCTTCCGGCCGGATCGCAAGATGGCCGATTCAGAACTTCCGGTTTCGAATCGGCAACTCCCCGAATCACATGAGCCAATAGTACCCGTGGGGCGGACAGGGGGTTTTCCCAAATGTGGAGCGCATGGGGAACGTTATAAATGCATGGTTTTGGTGTTAAATAAACGAGTTTTGTTGAGTTCATGCAGCTGTGCCTCATGTCTCTCATTCCTGAGTGCTTCTGCAATCCAGCGCGATTGTCAGATTGAACCGAAAGATTACTGGGCGCCGGTACCGCGGAGCGAGTCGAGGTACAGCGCGGGCGCCTCGACTGCCGCGCGATTCGAATATTCTGACCGGTTGCGCATCACCGTATCCAGCTACTGAGGGACTCGAAGATCCAGTCTAGTGCGTGAGTGCATCGACCGCCACGCGTTCCGAATACCCTGATCAATCGTCACTGTAACGGTCTGCCGTGAGATCCGAATAATTAGTGCCACGGAGTGTGTGCCCGCATCGGTCACCGGACGATCCGAATATTCCGGGCCGGTCGATTATCTTCCTGATTCACCGCTGAAAGATCCGAACAGCAGGGGAGAAGAATCCGATCAGATTCCCGAACGGAGCGAACCCCAAGACAGGTCAGTGACCAGCTGCTCGGGACGCTGAGGGCCGTCACTCAGTGGTCGGGCTGGACTCACACCGAGGTTCCCTTCTATACCTGCCCTCCCTGTCACCGGGTCCCAACCGGCCGCTCGAGACGCCGAGGGTTACGATACTCGGTAGTCGGGCCGTCAGCATAACCAAAAGGGGGTTAACGCAGATTGGAGCACACCCACAGGCGGACAGTACCATCTCGTTCCGTCACACTGGTGGCAGCGGTGGGATCGCTCTCTGCAATCAATAACATCGATTCCCCGAAGGACCCATCATGTCAGTATATGCTGATTACAAACGGGACACTTTGCGGAACATGCTGGAGAACCGGGGTGGTACTCCGGGTTCCAAGAGTCGGGACATTCTAATAGAGGAGCTACAACGGTTGGATCAAGGTACGGCGAGCGCAGCGCTACCCGCCGACAACCCACCTGTAATCGTCGCGGCCGGAACCGACGAAAGCGAGCTACAGAGGAAAGTACGGGAACGGGCTGCCTTATACGGAGCAGCCCCGACAGAGGCAGTGATGCAGCACCTGGTTCGGGAGATCTGCCAGGAGGAAGAGCGGAGAAAGGAACGCGAGCACGAGCTCCGGTTGGCCGAAGTGCGGAGCCAGCGAGACCGCAGCCCCCGGGTAGAGCGATCCCCGGGGAGAAAGGTACCTTTTCAAGCGTTTAAAGACTTCCGCGAAACCGACGAGGAGATAGAGAGCTATCTCCAAGATTTTGAACGGTTGTGTCAAGTACATGAGGTCCACCCCACCGACTGGGTAAGAATCCTGGCGTGCAAATTGACCGGGCGGGCCGCAGAGGCCTACCGCACAGTGCCAGACGAGGAAGCCACCAACTATGGGCACGTGAAACAGGCGCTGCTGAGCCGGTTCGCCGTGACCCCAGAAGCCAGTCGAGCCAAGTTCAGAAACTCTCGCCGACCCAGTGGCGCTACCCATGTGGAGTGGGCTCACCGACTGCAGCGGGATTTACGCACGTGGTTTTTGGGGAGCAAAGCCGAGACTGTACCCGAGATCACACAACTGCTACTGCTGGAGCAGTTCTTCGAACATACCCCCGCCGCCATCCGAGAGTGGGTGCGGGACAAGAAACCCCGAACTGTACAGCAAGCAGCTATTTGGGCCGATGAATATGCTGACACGCGGAAAGTCACGGGGGGGAACGGCCGTTACCCCTCCGACCGGTGATCCCTGCCGTGCTCACTCCAGCACCGACGGTCCGGCCCCTGGCTGCCCGACCCCCCAGTCGACCCAACCACATGGCCAACATACGCTGCTATGGATGTAACCAAGACGGACATTATAAGCAGAACTGCCCCAACCGACCAGACCTAGCACGACCTTCTCCTAGACCATCCCAGTCTACCCATTGTTACGACGCTGATCTTCCCTGGCCGGAAGCTCCGGAAGAATGGGAGCGACTGCATGAGGCGGACCCGGTACAAGCTGCCGCGGCTGATAATCGCCATCACCATCGCCAGGCGGTGTGGGTCAATGGGAGGGCGGCTGAAGGACTTCGAGACTCTGGGGCTACGATCACTTTGGTTCGGCCTCACTTAGTGCAGCAGAACGACCGGTTACGAAATACGGTTGCAGTGCGAGTGGCGGGTGGTAAGGTTCTCCGGCTGGAGACGGCCCGGGTTCACCTGGACTGGGGATCCGGGGAGAAAGTAGTCAGAGTGGGGTTATTGAACCAACTACCGGCCGAGGTGCTCCTCGGTAATGATCTGGGACGACTGATCTCTGCGTACTCCATGGAAGCGGCCACGCCAGTCACCACTAGACTACAGAGCCAACGTCACAGCACTAGCACTCCGAGAGGGACCCAGGTGAGACCTTCCCCAACACCCCGCCCGATCCCTACGCCCCGACCTATGCCGACCCTTCCCCTACGTCCTGACACTCCCTGCCCCTGGGGCTCCCCAGAGACCCTTCGCCATCAGACTCAGACAGACCCCACGTTACAAGGCTACCGTGACCGGGCTGGCCAGGGACTTGACGAGGATCGCAGCGACCGGATAGAGTGGGAGGATGGGCTGCTATATAGATATACAGAGAGGGAGGGGTCCAGGAAGAAACAAGTCCCCCAGAAGCAAATGGTGGTACCCCAGGGCCCAAGACAAGAACTCCTGCGCTTGGCTCATGATATACCCTTGGCGGGTCATCTAGGGCAGAAGAAGACCCGCCACCGGTTAGCGCGCGCCTTCTTTTGGCCCCGCCTTAGCGAGGACACCCGCGAGTTTTGCCGCACCTGTCCTGTCTGCCAGAAGGCGGGAAAAGCAGGGGATCACCCGAAAGTACCTCTACGCCCCATGCCCATCATCCAGGAGCCTTTTAGTCGGGTGGCGGTCGACCTTATTGGGCCATTGCCCCGACCCAGTGCTACCGGGAAGAAGTATATACTTACCATTGTAGATTATGCTACCCGGTACCCTGAGGCCGTGGCTTTGGCCAACATCCAGGCGGACACAGTGGCAGATGCTTTGCTGCGGGTGTTTACGAGGGTGGGGTTTCCGCGGGAGATATTATCCGACCAAGGGACCCAGTTTACCGCTGAGCTTACCCAGCAGCTCTGGCGTCTGTGTGGGGTCAAGGCGTTACACAGCGCCCCGTATCACCCGCAGACAAACGGACTGTGTGAGCGATTCAATGGGACCTTGAAACAACTCATTCGGGCCTTCGTTCACGAGAGAAAAGATTGGGAGCAGTACTTACCACACCTGCTGTTCGCTTACCGGGAGGTTCCGCAGGAATCTACCGGATACTCCCCGTTTGAACTGCTATACGGGCGTCAGGTGAGGGGGCCTCTGGATCTGGTTAGGGCTCAGTGGGAGGGGAAGCAGGAGGAAGATGGGGTCCCGGTCGTGAGTTATGTCCTGAAGCTCCGGGAGCGCTTGGCAGAACTCGCGGGGTTGGTCCGGGAAAACGTGGAAACCGCTCAGGCTCAACAGAAGACGTGGTACGACCGGGCTGCTTGCAGCCGCTCGTTCTGCGTGGGACAGCGGGTGCTGGTGTTGAAACCACAGCGGCAGAACAAGCTGCAGGCGGCCTGGCAGGGTCCCTACACGGTGGTAACCCGACTGGGGGATACCACCTATGTGGTGGCGAGTTGCGCGGACACCAGAATCCAACGGACGTTCCACGTCAACATGTTGAAAGCCTTCCACGAACGCCCGGAGACAGTGGATGCCATATGCGCTCCAGCTGTCGAAGAGACGGAACCGTTTCCCCTGGTAGAGTTACCAGGGGTGACCAAACACCCCTCTGGTGTAGATCAAGTACAGCTGGGGGAGGCGTTGGGGTCAGAGAAGCAGGCCCAAGTACGGCAACTGCTTCGGGGTTATTCTGAAGTCTTTTCAGCCCTGCCGGGTTACACCGACCAGGCCGTTCACCCCGTAGACACCCCCGGCCAGCGGCCCCTGCGACAGCCTGCTTACCGTCTTCCGGAGGCAGTCCGGGAGACCATGCGGACGGAGATCCGGGAGATGTTGGAGCTGGGGGTCATTGAGCCGTCTGCCAGCCCATGGGCATCGCCCGTGGTCTTGGTACCCAAAAAGGATGGGACCACACGGTTCTGTGTAGACTACCGACGGGTGAATGATTGCACCACGACGGACGCCTACCCCATGCCCCGGGTCGATGAGTTACTGGACCAGATCGCCAGGGGTCATTTTCTGACCACGGTGGATCTGTGCAAGGGGTATTGGCAGATTCCCCTTGCCGAGGAGGCGACCCCGAAGTCGGCCTTCATCACCCCGTTCGGCTTGTATCAGTTTAGAGTCATGCCGTTCGGGATGAAGAACGCCCCCGCTACATTCCAACGCTTGATAGATCGCCTCCTCGATGGTCTCCAGGGATTTGCGTGCGCGTACCTGGACGACATCGCCATTTATAGTCAGAGCTGGGAGGAGCACTTGGTTCACGTAGGGACGGTCCTGGGGCGCATCAGGGACGCCAATTTAACCCTTAAGCCCGAGAAGTGTAAGGTGGGGATGGCAGAGGTGCAATACCTAGGTCACCGGGTAGGGTGTGGGGTACAGCGACCTGAGCCCGCTAAAATAGAAGCTATCCTGGACTGGCCCACCCCCGTGACTAAAACGCAAGTCCTCGCCTTTCTGGGTACCGCAGGCTATTACAGAAAATTCGTGCCTCGGTATAGTGACCTGGCCAAGCCCCTGACGGACCTGACCAAGAAGTCCCTACCCCGACAGGTCCTGTGGTCCCCGGAGTGCGAGCAGGCCTTTCAGCAATTAAAGGCCGCCCTGACCCAAGCTCCCCTACTGGCAGCTCCCGATTATAACCGGCGTTTTATTATTCATACAGACGCGTCCATGTTCGGACTGGGAGCTGTCCTGAGCCAAGTGGGGGACGACGGGGGAGATCATCCAGTGGCCTTCATTAGCCGAAAACTGCTACCACGGGAGGTGGGGTATGCTGCGGTGGAGAAGGAGTGTCTGGCGCTGGTCTGGGCCCTACGAAAGTTTCAGCCATATGTGTATGGGCGGTCTTTCACTGTACTAACGGACCATAATCCTCTGGTGTGGCTCAACCGGGTGGCGGGAGAGAATGGCCGACTGTTGCGGTGGAGCTTGGCACTTCAGCCTTTCAACTTCACCATTCAGTACCGACCGGGAGCACAGAATGGGAACGCCGACGGATTGTCACGGCGGTCGGCTCTGAACCTGGTGGAGAGTGGAGTACCGACTACCCCGGCACGACCCGTGGGAGTCCTACCGGGTGCGTCGGACTTTGGGGCGGGGGAGGAATGTGATGGACTGGCCCAGCACCCTCAGCCAGAGATGGGGGTTCAGGACATTGACTTTCCATAAAACTGTGTGTTTGTGCCGTTGCACCAACTATCCTGCGCGTTCTGGAGGGGAGAAAGGAGTACCTGTAAATAAAAGTGTCGTGTTGTATTGTGTACAGTATGCCGGACTAGGTCTGCCGCGGTTGCCGCCATTTTCCATCGCCTCGTGTTCCGATCGGGTAGATCATGAGGGGAAGATGGCCGATTCGGACCTTCCGGCCGGATCGCAAGATGGCCGATTCGGAACTTCCGGTTTCGAATCGGCAACTCCCCGAATCACATGAGCCAATGGTACCCGTGGGGCGGACAGGGGGTTTTCCCAAATGTGGAGCGCATGGGGAACGTTATAAATGCATGGTTTTGGTGTTAAATAAACGAGTTTTGTTGAGTTCATGCAGCTGTGCCTCATGTCTCTCATTCCTGAGTGCTTCTGTAATCCAGCGCGATTGTCAGAGTGAACCGAAAGATTACTGGGCGCCGGTACCGCGGAGCGAGTCGAGGTACAGCGCGGGCGCCTCGACTGCCGCGCGATTCGAATATTCTGACCGGTTGCACATCATCGTATCCAGCTACTGAGGGACTCGAAGATCCAGTCTAGTGCGTGAGTGCATCGACCGCCACGCGTTCCGAATACCCTGATCAATCGTCACTGTAACGGTCTGCCGTGAGATCCGAATAATTAGTGCCACGGAGTGTGTGCCCGCATCGGTCACCGGACGATCCGAATATTCCGGGCCGGTCGATTATCTTCCTGATTCACCGCTGAAAGATCCGAACAGCAGGGGAGAAGAATCCGATCAGATTCCCGAACGGAGCGAACCCCAAGACAGGTCAGTGACCAGCTGCTCGGGACGCTGAGGGCCGTCACTCAGTGGTCGGGCTGGACTCACACCGAGGTTCCCTTCTATACCTGCCCTCCCTGTCACCGGGTCCCAACCGGCCGCTCGAGACGCCGAGGGTTACGATACTCGGTAGTCGGGCCGTCAGCATAACCAAAAGGGGGTTAACGCAGATTGGAGCACACCCACAGGCGGACAGTACCATCTCGTTCCGTCACAGTTTCAGATGCTAAAAGACTTGATTTAGTGTGCCTTAAAACACCCTTTTAAAGGGAACCTTCTCTAGCCACTTTCTTGCGTTTCTGATGTTGCGCAAGTTACTTTATAAATAAACAGGCGATAATCTATTTTGCTGGGTTCATGCTCGTTAATCCCATTCATGAAGCGTAACAAAAAATACAAATCTCACCTCCTTATCACCACTAGCAAGGTCTCTGCAAATACAGAATTAAAAGATTTGAGGTTTTAAATGGGCATTTTTATTTATATTTAACAGAAAGTACTGTATCAAATTGAAATGATAAGCTATGATCATAAGCTTTGTTTTCTTTTTAGAGTGATAAAATTACCCCCCCCCCACAAAAACAATTCTATAATTCAGACTCCTGCAGGGGCGCCCACCAGTTAAAATAAAGCACACGCAAGTCATTGCGTTCTCCATCACATGCCCAGGTTACTGAAATTTCACAGCAGGACACTGAAATATTTAAATAGTTCAGCAATCATTTTCTTCTTTGATAATTTCTCCCAAAAAAGGTTTTTATTTTTTTTGTCCTCCAAGTTATTGCTAATGTCTCCAGAAATGCATACAGGCAGAAATGGCCTTCGTGTCAAATACGTAAACGTAATAAAGATAAATAACAAAGAATGGCCAGATCTCTTGCTCATGGGGATTTGCAGTGATCATAATGAGGTTATTAGCAATGCAGCTTCCAAATAATTGCAATAAAATATAAAAATAATATCTGTATGTGGCATAATGCCTGCGTATGGAAATTCCAGTACTGTACAGATTTTCAGTAATTAGAACACCCTGAATCCTATCGCTGAACAGTAGTATGTGACACCAGAGCTCTGTATTCTGCCGCCATCGTTGCAGCTGTATTGCAGCAGTAACGTTTGTTGTTTTTGTTTTTTCCCCCCTTTTTTCCAAGGTGCTGGCTGCTGTTTATAGCTTCTCTACTCTAATACAGGTTGAAGGATTGAGAGCTCAGAGCATTTTTTTCCCCTCTATAGCAGTGTTTCCCAAAACTGTCCTCAGGACCTGCTGACAGGTCAGGTTTGCAGGATATCTGAAGCACAGCACAGGTGATATGATTTGCTTCCCAGTCATTGCAGAATTCAGTCTGCATTTCCCCAAGGTGATCTGTAAAATCTGGCCTGGTTGAGGGTCCCGAGGACAGGTTTGGGAAAAACTGCCCTTGTGTTAAAAGGATATATGCAAATGGGGCTATCATTTTCAGTACAATATTGTGTACACATTTTTTGGTAGTAAAGAGTTAATAAGTGGAATTAATTATTTCACTCAAGACAAAAGGCTAGAAAAATTACTTTTGGGGGTCTTTCAAGGACAATACACCAACAATGTCACGGTCGTACTATAATATAACTGAATATAGATGTATATGCCTCTTATTGTGTCTCCCGTACCATTGCTTTATTAGGACTTATCACAGGAGGTACACCAGATGATCACAGCATGGAACTAGTATTTGTATATACACCCTGGCCAATTCCAGTACTTAACGCAGATCAATGCAGTGTTTGAAAATCTTCCTTGATCAAAGATACACTTTCAACAGTAACTCTGAACACGCCTTGGACACACCGAGGAAGCAAGGTGTGTTACATTGACATCTGTTAATGTAAACAAGAATAGATCTATTTTTCACCTGCAATATGATGGCAATTACATCATTACATCATTACATTTCATTACAATTCTAATCACACTGTCCTAGTATCTTCCTGGCTCAAAAACTTATTTATGGCTTATTGCTTATTTTTATATCTTAAAGTGTACGCCAGGAAATTCAAATAATAGATTTACAATTTGAAAAAAACAACATTTCAAATCTGAACTCTGCAAAAGACAAAGATTAAAAACGCCTAAATAGGCATAACAGACAGTGGCGATGTGGTTATATACAGGTGCATCTCAATAAATTGGAATGATGTGGAAAAGTTAATTTATTTCATTAATTCAACTTAAATTGTGAAATTTGTGTATTAAATAAATTCAATGCACACAGACTGCAGTAGTTTATGTCTTTGGTTCTTTTAATTGTGATGATTTGGCTCACATTTAACAAAAACCCACCAATTCACGATCTCAACAAATTAGCTGATTGGCATGTCAACATATTCTAATCAACTCAAAACCCCTGCAAAGGTTTCCTTTTTTTTTTTTATAATTCTTTATTTTCCATTTTTCAAAT
The DNA here is from genome assembly GCA_009667805.1 of Leptobrachium leishanense. Taxonomy (NCBI): domain Eukaryota; kingdom Metazoa; phylum Chordata; class Amphibia; order Anura; family Megophryidae; genus Leptobrachium; species Leptobrachium leishanense. The sequence continues at coordinate 110,399 of RXON01000339.1, read as the reverse complement.
ACAAAAAAGGGCATCTTATCACAAAACCACAATGTTAGAGATTGCTACTGGTTAGCCCTGAGGAGCCCCTGCCAAAGGACCGCAGGGGGTAGACCCCGAGGAGGGGGTAAAAGAAGAAATTAGAAAAAGATCAAAGAAACACAAACATGGAGGAAAAAGAGCGAGGAAGAGACCTCATAGGGAGGGGAGGAGGGGGAAGGGAATAGGGTGCCGCCCCAAAGGAGTACATAACCCAGGTATCATAATCCGCCAGAAAAACAAGCAGTCCAGCTCTTAACCCACATCAAACTCCAGCCAGGGGTCCCAAATCTTACTATGTTGGGGCATGGTGTCATGTAAAAGAGCCGATAAACGATCCATGTCCATATTATCTCTGATCCGAAGATACACCTGCGCCATAGTCGGAAGGGACACAGATCTCCAGCCTTGGGCCACCGCTCTTCTAGCCGCCAAGACCATTTTATGCACCAGCTTATTCTCCGGTCTCGATAGGGCGTCCTGGGTGCGGTGAAGAAGGAATGTCCATGGGTCGAAAGCCACTCCACACTGTAGGACCTCTTGAATGAGAGCATGAATTTGAAGCCAGAAGCGTCGGATCAGGGGGCATGTCCACCACATGTGGTAGAACGAGCCCTTAGTGCCGCAACCTCTCCAACATAAGTCAGAGGAAGACCCGTCCATGTGAGAAAGTTGTGAGGGGGTAACATACCAGCGAAACAGCATCTTGTAAGCCTGTTCCTGATGGGCCACATTGATGGAGCAGTGTGCCACATTGTCCCAAATATCCTCCCATTCTTCACTGGGCAGGGCATCCCCCACATCTCGCTCCCAGCGTGCAACATAAGTTGGGTCCCCCCAGGTTGGAGAGCCTGAACAGAGGGAGACGTAAAGCGAGGATATCATTGATTTCGTGATGCGAGCGTCATTACAGCGAGCTTCAAACGCCGTCAAGGAAGACGTGGCAGCCGTACGGACTTCAGGCGTCCGCGCATAGTCCATGATCTGCAGGTAGCGAAAGAAGTCCGCTGGTCCTACCGGACCTCTCTGTCGGATGTTCTCAAACTGAAGTGGTGCCCCCGCTGAGTAAAGGTGGTGGAGCCTCTGAAGGCCCAAGTCCTCCAGAGTTGCAAAAGGGCGAGGGCATAAGCCCGGTGGAAACTGTCGGTTGCGGAGAAAAGGCATCATAGCTGAGTGTGCTTTGGCTAAAGTGAAGCGACGGTTCACAGTGTCCCAAACGTGGAGAGAGTTAATGGTGGCAGTGCAAGTGGAGCGAAGGATAGGACGATAGGTTTTGGGAAGCCAAAAATAGAATTGCGGCAAGTCCGGAGCAAAGAGATGCGACTCTAAGTCCGCCCAACGGTGCGTACCAGGTGGTGCATGAAAGGTAACAAACTGTGCTAGTTGGGCAGCATGATAATATTGTAACAAACTCGGAACTCCCAAGCCTCCCACCACCCTCGGTCTATGTAACACTCTTCTAGCCACCCTATGTCGTTTATTATGCCAGATGAACCGGTCCACATGGGACTGTAGATGCGCCAACGAGGCTGGAGGGACAGGCACCGGGAGGGTTTGGAACAAGTACAGGATTCGGGGAAGTAGATTCATTTTTACGCTAGCAATGCGACCCACCCAGGAGACATTAAAGGCATCCCAAGTGTCCATATCAGCTATAAGACGTTGGATCAGTACATCGTAGTTAGCTCTAATCATTGCTTTGGGATCACTAGTCAGCTTCACTCCCAGATACGTGAGAGAGGAGGTGGAGAAGTGAAATCCCGTGAGGATACGCAACCGGTCGACCTCCGGTTTCGGAATGCCTATCGGCATCGCGCGAGATTTATCTATATTTATCTATATTTATCTATATTTATCTTAAACCCAGAAATATCCGAGAAATCCCGAAGAAGGGAGAGCAAAGGGGGTACAGAATGAGCCGGGTCCGTGATGGTCAGGAGAAGGTCGTCCGCATATGCTGACACCAGGAATTCCTCCCCCCCAATCTGTAAACCCGTGATAGACGTGGAGGACCGTAATTTATCCAGCAGGGGCTCAAGGGCTAGAGCGAAAAGCATGGGTGACAGGGGGCAACCCTGTCGCGTTCCATTACCTATGGGGAAAGATTCCGGGGAGGCCCCCGTGGTGATTATTTTCGTAAGGGGGAATTATACAGGACCCGGATAGCAGCGCAAAAACCAGGTGGAAATCCCCAGTGCTCCAGTAGGTGAAATAAGTAAGGCCAGCCCACCCTATCGAACGCCTTCTCCGTATCCAAGGAGAGGAGCAGAGAAGGCGTCCCCGTTGCGCGAGCTCTCTCGATCAGGACCACATTTCTCCTTGTATTTTCGTATGCCTGTCTCGTGGGAATGAACCCGACCTGGTCCGGATGAATGATGGAGGGGAGGAGTGCTCCTAGTCTGTTGGCCAGGATTTTCGTAAATATCTTATAGTCAACATTCAGTAAAGAGATCGGTCTATTATTGTGGGGGAAGGAAGGATCCTTGCCCTCTTTAGGAATCAAAATCACATCGGATCGGAGGAAATCCGGAGGCACCGGTCGTCCCTCCAGGATTCCATTACATAGTTTAACTAGATATTTGCTCAAGTGAGGAGAGAATTTTTTATAATAAAAGGCCGTAAACCCGTCCGGGCCCGGGGCCTTATGGGGTTTCATTTGTTTAATCACTGAAGCCACCTCGGCTTCTGATACTTCTGACCCCAACCCCTCCAGCAAGAGGGGAGGGAGCTCCGGGCCTTTCCACGTGGCCAGGAATTCCTGCACCTCCCGCACATGTTCCGGATTGCGGAGGGAGTGATCCGGGGAGTGGTTATATAATTTCTCAAAGTACGCAGTAAAAATCTGGTTTACCTCGCTGGGGATAGTAGTGATCGAACCCTGGGACGTATGGGCCGAGGTCACCAATTTAGATCTAGTTTGGTTCCTCAATTTGCGCGCTAACATAGTATGCGCCTTGTTAGCATTATGACGGAATGGAGATGTTGTTCCGCCTGCGGGTGTGCTCAATCTGCGTGACCCCGTCGCTTACCGCTGGCCCGACTACCGAGTGGCGCCCACTCGGCGTCTCGTGCGGCCTGGCGTGACCCTAAGGTAGGGTTAGCGGGCGGTGGGGGGGACCCCTGCCTGGAACCAGTCCGACCACTGAGCCATACAGCACTCAGCGTCCCGAGCAACTGGTTCCTTGTCCTGGCGAGTGTGGGACGCCTGCGGGAATCAGCCCTAGCGGCCGCGGAGGAAGATTCGGATCTTATGGGGAAACGTTTCGGTTCTTAGGTGGGAAACGTTTCCGATCCGGGGGCGGGTGTCTCTTCGGATCTTGAGCGGCGGTGATTCGAGTCGGGAGGGGTTGGCGGGTCGGATCGGAACTGGAGGGCTTCGGATCGGTAGGGAAGGGTGCTTCGGATCGGTAGAGAAGGGTGCTTCGGATCGGTGGAGTAGGGTGCTTCGGATCGGTAGGGGAGGGTGCTTCGGATCTGGTGGGGCCAGTGGGAAGTTTGGGCCTTACCGCAACTGTCGATGCGCGGCTCCCGGCGGGGCCGTTCGGTTCGGATCGCTGTACTTCTCCGATCGAATATTCCTGAGCAGCGCCTCTGCCCTGATGCTCGATGCAGGGTCGGCGCGCTCGATTCGGATCGGATGGGCACCGTACTCTGAGGCCGCGGAGGACACTCAGATCCGAAATACGGCGGAGAATCAAGCCACACCAGACAAAGCTGAATGCACTGCAGGAACTGCCTTTATTGTTTACAGTACAGGCTTTTATTACTTCTTATCATAATTAGAATACAATGGGACTCCTTGCCCGCCCTCCCAGGACCCATTGGCCCTTAGCCTTCAGGGAGTCGCCAATTCGGACCGGATGGTCCGAATCGGCCATTTTACGATTCGAACCGGATGGTTCGAATCGGCCATTTTCCGAATCGAAATTCCAACTGCGCCACAAGGATCGGAAAATGGCGGCGAGCAAGGCAAACACAGGGGAAAATACATTACACCATAACCAACGGGAAAACACTTTATTAACACCACACAATGTCATATCTAAATAAAAACTGGTAAACGGGGTGCGTGCCACCACACCCAAGTGTCCATGTCCCCACTGTCACTGCACCGCCCCTGGCTGAGGGTGCTGGGCCATCCCGTGACACTCCTCCCCCTCCCCAAGGTCCGACGCACTCGGTTGGACCCCACCGGGTCGTGCCGAGGTAGTCGGGGCTCCCCAATCCCCTGGTTCCCGGGCCGACTGTCGCGATAACCCATCCGCGTTACCGTTCTGCGACCCGGGCCGATATTGGATGGAAAAGTTGAAGGGTTGGAGAGCCAGGCTCCACCGCAACAGGCGGCCGTTCTCCCCCGCCACTCGGTTGAGCCATACCAAGGGTTTATGGTCGGTCATCACGGTGAAGGACCGACCGTAGACGTAGGGTTGGAGCTTCCGTAGGGCCCAGACCAGGGCCAGGCACTCCTTCTCCACGGCAGCATACCCCACTTCACGTGGCAACAACTTCCGGCTAATAAACGCCACCGGATGATCCCCCCCGTCGTCCCCCACTTGACTCAGGACAGCTCCCAGTCCGAACATGGACGCGTCTGTGTGGACAATAAAACGTTTATTATAGTTGGGAGCTGCCAGCAGGGGAGCTTGGGTCAGGGCGGCCTTCAATTGTCGAAAGGCCTGTTCGCACTCCGGGGACCACAGGACTTGGCGGGGCAGGGATTTCTTGGTCAGATCAGTCAGGGGTTTGGCCAGGTCACTGTAGTGGGGTACAAATTTCCTGTAGTACCCCGCGGTACCCAGGAAGGCGAGAACCTGAGTCTTGGTCACAGGAGTGGGCCAATCCAAGATAGCCTCTATCTTGGCGGGCTCCGGCCGCTGTATCCCGCACCCCACCCGGTGGCCCAGATACTGCACCTCGGCCATCCCCACCTTACACTTCTCCGGCTTTAGGGTCAGGTTGGCGTCTCTAATCCGGCCCAGGACAGTCCCTACATGCTCCAGATGTTCCTCCCAGGTCTGGCTATAGATGGCTATGTCATCCAGGTACGCGCAGGCGAATCCCTGGAGGCCATCGAGGAGGCGATCGATTAACCGCTGGAAGGTAGCAGGGGCGTTCTTCATCCCGAACGGCATGACTCGAAACTGGTACAGGCCGAACGGGGTGATGAAGGCCGACTTCGGGGTCGCCTCCTCGGCAAGGGGAATCTGCCAATACCCCTTGCACAGATCCACCGTGGTCAGAAAATGACCCCCGGAGATCTGGTCTAGCAACTCGTCGACTCGGGGCATCGGATAAGCGTCCGTAACAGTACAGTCGTTTACCCGCCGATAGTCGACGCAGAACCTGGTGGTACCGTCTTTTTTGGGCACCAGGACCACGGGCGACGCCCATGGGCTGGCCGACGGCTCAATGACCCCCAGCTCCAACATCTCCCGGATCTCAGCCCGCATAGACTCGCGGACTGCTTCCGGGATCCGGTAGGCGGGCTGTCGGAGTGGTCTCTGGCCGGGGGTGTCCACCTGATGGACGGCCTGGTCCGTATATCCCGGAAGGGCCGAGAAAACCCCCGGATAGGCGAGCAGCAGCCGCCGCGCCTGCGCCTGTTTCTCGGGCCCTAGCTCCTCCCCCAGCTGCACCTGCTCCACCCCGGAAGGCTGCTTAGCTACCCCCGGGAGTTCCTCCAAGGGAAAGGGCTCCACCTCCTCGGCCGCCGGCGCACATATGGCGTCCACCGACTCTGGCCGCTCATGGAAGGCCTTCAGCATATTGACGTGGAACGTCCGCTGGATTCTGGTGTCCGCGCAGCTCACAACCACATAGGTGGTATCCCCCAGCTGGGTTACCACCTTGTAGGGACCTTGCCAGGCCGCCTGCAGCTTGTTCTGCCGCTGTGGTTTCAACACCAGAACCTTCTGTCCCACACAGAACGAGCGGCTGCACGCAGCGCGATCGTACCACGCCTTCTGCTGAGCCTGGGCCGTCTCCATGTTCTCCTGCACGAACCCCTGGAGGTCCGCCAAGCGCTCCCGCAACTTCAGAACGTACTCCACCACGGGAACACCGTCCTCCGCCGGCGGCCCCTCCCACTGAGCCCTAACCAGATCCAGAGGACCTCGCACCCGGCGTCCATACAGCAGCTCAAAGGGTGAGTACCCGGTGGATTCCTGCGGAACCTCCCGGTAAGCGAACAGCAAGTGGGGAAGATACTTCTCCCAGTCCCTGTTCTCATGCACAAAGGCCCGGATGAGCTGCTTCAGGGTCCCATTGAACCGCTCGCACAGCCCGTTGGTCTGGGGGTGATACGGGGCGCTGTGCAGCGCCTTAACGCCACAGAGACGCCAGAGCTGTTGGGTGAGCTCAGCGGTAAACTGGGTACCCTGATCGGACAGGATTTCCCGGGGAAACCCCACCCTCGTGAACACCCTGAGGAGCGCGTCCGCTACGGTGTCCGCCTGGATGTTGGCCAAGGCCACAGCCTCGGGGTACCGGGTGGCATAATCCACCACGGTAAGAATATACCTCTTACCGGTGGCACTGGGCCGTGGTAACGGCCCTACGATGTCAACCGCCACCGGCTAAAGGGCTCCTGGATGATGGGCATGGGGTGCAGGGGCGCCTTCGGATGGTCCCCAGCCTTCCCAGCTTTCTGGCAAACTGGGCAGGTGCGGCAATAGTCGCGGGTGTCGTTGCTAAGGCGGGGCCAGTAGAACGCGCGCGCCAACCTGTGCCGGGTCTTCGACTGGCCTAAGTGACCTGAAAGGGGAATGTCGTGGGCCAAGCGCAGAAGCTCCTGCCTGGGTCCTTGCGGCACCACCAGCTGCTTCTGCGGAATCTGCTTCTTCTTGGCCCCTCTCCCTCACGGTGTAGCGGTACAGCAGCCCGTCCTCCCACTCCACCTTGTCTTTCCCCTGGCCGTCCAGACCCTGCCCAGCCCGGTCCCGGTAGCCCTGTAATGTGGGGTCGGTTTGCGTCTGGTGGCGCAGAGTCTCCGGGGTGCACCACGGGGAAGGAAGGACAAGCGAAGGGGAAAGCATCAGGTCCCGTCGAGGTCGGGGAGGGGGTGACGGACTGGGAGGTCGAGAAGGGCCTGGGGTTTTGGCCTGTCGGGGAGGTCGAGGAGGTCGGTAAGGGTTGGGGGGTCTCGGAGGTCGAGGCGGTTTGGGGGGTTTGGGAGGTTTGGGAGGTCGGGATGGTGTTGGTGGAGGTCTCACCTGGGTCCCGTTCGGAGTGCCCTGGTCGTGGCGTCGGCTCTGTTGCCTAGTGGTAACCGGGGTAGCTGCATCTGTGGAGTAAGCGGATACTAACTGCCCCAGATCATTCCCCAGGAGCACCTCGGCCGGCAGGTGTCTCAGCAACCCCACCCGCACCTCTTTCTCCCCGTTCCCCCAGTCCAGGTACACCCGGGCCGTCTCCAGCCGGAGCACTTTCCCTCCCGCCACCCGTACCGCTACAGTGCTCTGCAGGCGGTCGCTTGGCGGGACCAAGTGTGGCCGGACGAGGGTGATGGTCGCCCCGGAGTCTCGCAGCCCCTCAGCGGGCCGCCCATTTATCCACACCGCCTGGCGGTGGTGTCGGCGGTTGTCATCCGCGGCGGCTTGCACGGGGTCGGCTTCGTGCAACTGCTCCCACCATTCCTCCGGGGCCTCCGGCCACGGAGCTCCGGCGTCGCAACAATGGGCCGCAGCGATGGCCTGGCGGCCGGCCGGGTCAATTCCGGGCGGTTGGGGCAATGTTGTTTGTAGTGCCCCTCCTGGTTGCACCCGTAACAGCGGACATTAGCCATGTTGGTGGGCCGGCTGGGAGCCCGTGCTACAGGCGCCCGGACCACTGGTGGTGGAGGTGGTGGAAGTAGTGGGGCGGGTAGAATGGGACGGCTGGCCAGGGGCCGCTCCCCCCCCGTCAGCTTCCGGGTGTCCGTGTACTCGTCGGCCCAGGTGGCCGCTTGCTGCACCGTATAGGGCTTCTTATCGCGCACCCACTCTCGGACAGCGGAGGGTGTGTGCTCGAAGAACTGCTCGAGCAGCAGCAGTTGGGTGATCTCGGCCACCGACTCCGCTTGGCTTCCCGAGAGCCAGGTGCGCAGGTCCCTCTGCAGCCGATGGGCCCACTCCACGTGAGTGGCGCCACTGGGCCGGCGAGAATTCCGGAACTTCATCCGGCTGGCTTCAGGGGTCACGGCATACCTACTCAGCAGCGCCTGCTTGACGTGCGAGTAGCTAGTGGCCTCGTCATCCGGCACCGTGCGGTAGGCCTCGGCGGCCCGACCGGTCAGCTTGCTCGCCAGGATCCGGATCCAGTCGGCGCGGTGCACTTCATGCACCCGACACAGGCGCTCAAAGTCCTGGAGATAGCTTTCGATCTCTTCCTCAGCTTCCCGGAACTCCTTGAACGCCTGGAACGGCACTTTCCGGTCGGAATATCGGTCCGATGGCGAGCGGCTACTCCGCCGGCTTCGCACTTCGGCCAGCCGCAGTTCGTGCACCCGCTCTCTCTCCCTCTCTTCTTCCTGACCGAGTTCCCGACCCAGTTTCCTCAGTTCTGCTTCCGATGGAGCCGGACCCATCATGGAGATCCGCTCCCGCATCTTCCGGCAGAATTCGCTGTCCTCGGCCTCAGCGGGGACGGCAGCCGGTACTGGGTCCGCGGGCAACTCCGCGAACGCCTCCGCCTGATCTATCCTCCTCAACTCCTCTATCAGGGTCTCCCGACTCTTGGAGCCCGGGACACCGCCCCGATTCTCCAACATCCCGCGCAGGACGTCCCGCTTATAGGCAGAATATTTGATCATGATGAGGGTCCCCCTGGGGTCTGCAGAGAGCGATCCCACCGCTGCCACCAGTATGACGGAATGGAGATGTTGTTCCCCTGCGGGTGTGCTCAATCTGCGTGACCCCGTCGCTTACCGCTGGCCCGACTACCGAGTGGCGCCCACTCGGCGTCTCGTGCGGCCTGGCGTGACCCTAAGGTAGGGTTAGCGGGCGGTGGGGGGACCCCTGCCTGGAACCAGTCCGACCACTGAGCCATACAGCACTCAGCGTCCCGAGCAACTGGTTCCTTGTCCTGGCGAGTGTGGGACGCCTGCGGGAATCAGCCCTAGCGGCCGCGGAGGAAGATTCGGATCTTATGGGGAAACGTTTCGGTTCTTAGGTGGGAAACGTTTCCGATCCGGGGGCGGGTGTCTCTTCGGATCTTGAGCGGCGGTGATTCGAGTCGGGAGGGGTGGCGGGTCGGATCGGAACTGGAGGGCTTCGGATCGGTAGGGAAGGGTGCTTCGGATCGGTAGAGAAGGTGCTTCGGATCGGTGGAGAGGGTGCTTCGGATCGGTAGGGGAGGGTGCTTCGGATCTGGTGGGGCCAGTAGGAAGTTTGGGCCTTACCGCAACTGTCGATGCGCGGCTCCCGGCGGGGCCGTTCGGTTCGGATCGCTGTACTTCTCCGATCGAATATTCCTGAGCAGCGCCTCTGCCCTGATGCTCGATGCAGGGTCGGCGCGCTCGATTCGGATCGGATGGGCACCGTACTCTGAGGCCGCGGAGGACACTCAGATCCGAAATACGGCGGAGAATCAAGCCACACCAGACAAAGCTGAATGCACTGCAGGAACTGCCTTTATTGTTTACAGTACAGGCTTTTATTACTTCTTATCATAATTAGAATACAATGGGACTCCTTGCCCGCCCTCCCAGGACCCATTGGCCCTTAGCCTTCAGGGAGTCGCCAATTCGGACCGGATGGTCCGAATCGGCCATTTTACGATTCGAACCGGATGGTTCGAATCGGCCATTTTCCGAATCGAAATTCCAACTGCGCCACAAGGATCGGAAAATGGCGGCGAGCAAGGCAAACACAGGGGAAAATACATTACACCATAACCAACGGGAAAACACTTTATTAACACCACACAATGTCATATCTAAATAAAAACTGGTAAACGGGGTGCGTGCCACCACACCCAAGTGTCCATGTCCCCACTGTCACTGCACCGCCCCTGGCTGAGGGTGCTGGGCCATCCCGTGACAAGCATATTCATAAAAGGTCCGCCTGGTCCAGGCTAAGGACCGGGCCACATCCGTCAGTAAGGCTGACCGGAGCTCCCGACGTACAGTTGTCAGGGCATCAAAATCAGCCTGAGAGTGAGAGGATTTGTGCGCTGCTTCCCGGTCCGCTAGCCTCTCCTGAAGTTCCACCAGCAGACTCATCCTCTCCCTCTTCAGCCTGCTACCAATCTGAATCAGGTGACCTCGTATGACCGCCTTATGGGCCAGCCACAAGGAGTCAGGACCGATATCGTCTAGGTCATTCTCCTCAAAATACCTGTTCAGGTGGGCAGACACTTCTTCCAGCACTGCAGCCGATTGTAAGATGGAAGAGTTGAGGCGCCAGGACCAACCCGATCGAGTACCCGGCAATGTCACCCATACAGACACGGGCGCATGGTCAGACCAACTAATGGAGCCTATCGCCGAGCGGGTAGTTAATGGGATCGTTCTGGTTGGCAATAAGAACAGGTCTATCCTTGAGTATGAGGAGTGGGGATGAGAATAAAAGGAGAAATCGTGGTCTCCTGGGTGATGGAGTCGCCAAATGTCGAGGAGCTGCGCGTCATGTATGAACCGAGCTAACATCGCATCCTGAGGAGACGCCGTAAGTCTGGCACCTAACGCCCCTGATTTCCTGTCAATTGCTGGGGCTGGGGCCGCGTTAAAGTCCCCCCCCCATGACCAGAAAGGAGCCTTCCGTCAACTGCAGGAGCGTCGTAAGATGGGCCCAGAAAGAATCTTCCGGGGTGTTGGGGGCATAAACATTCAACAAAGAGATAGCCACATTATTAATTGTCCCCCGGATTAGGATATACCTGCCCTCATCATCTCTATCCACATGTTGAACCGTCATCTGGCATGCTTTATGTAATAAAATCGCAACCCCCCGGCGTTTCCCGGTGCTGGAAGCGAAAAAGGAGCGTGGGAAGGTGCGGTCTGTAAGACTGAACTGGTGTGCCCGGGCAAAATGCGTTTCCTGCAGGAATGCTATCTGACATTGTGCGCGTTTTAATTCTCGGAGGACCAGTCTCCTCTTCGTAGGGGAATTTAGTCCCTTAACATTCTGGGACAAAATATGGCATTCCGGGATCATGGGCGGAGTGGAGGGGAACGCCACGGGCAGGCCAGATCAGGTACACAGGACAGGGCGGCACCCCTGAGGACCCCAATGGGGGGAAAGGAGACAGAGGGACCAAGGGGGTAAAGGACTGGGAGGTAAGGAAAAGATGAGAGAGGAAAAGACACAAAAAGAAAAAAGAGAAAAGGAAAGAAAAAACTTCCGGACTTATCCATTGCCAGAACGACCATGGGGATGGTCAGAAAGGAGACGCGACCCTGGTTGAAGACCAGTAGGATCGCAGAACGGACGTCACCGAGCCAGTAACGGAGCATTACAATACTTTACAATAACGACAGTATCCCCACCATTATCATGAACATTAACAGCCGAACACTACAGGGTTATATATCACTTGGGGAACATTTACAACTCAGCTAATGCAACCACCTGATACCGTGTGGGCAAGTGAACAAAAAGAGAAAAAACAATATCACCACCGAGGTTTCCCCTTCATCTCAGCCGGGATCCCTGTCTCCCTCCTCTCGAATCCGGGAGGGCACCTTCTCCCAGCGCGGTGTAAGCTGAGGTGCCGGGGAGGGGGACGAGAGCAGGTTACCCGCGTCCGGTAAAGGGGGGCAATCCAGGCGGGTGAAGAATTGCTGCGGGTCTGACTGTAGGGTGAGAGTAGAGGTTTTACCACCTGCGAAGGCCAAGAGTTTGAACGGGAAGCCCCAGGCGTAGCGGATGTTATGACGGCCCAGGTGGGCTGTGATGGGGCGCCAGGCCCTACGGCGCTGCAAGGTCTCCGGTGCCAGATCTTGAAACAGAGCGAGCTTCACATCTTCATACACCAGATCCACGTCTCTGCTTTTACGCATGACTTCCTCCTTAACTGTGTAATAATGAAGGCGAAATATGACATCTCGAGGCTGTTGGGAGTCCGCCCGGGGAGCTCTCAGGGCTCTGTGAATCCTGTCCATGAGTAACTTCGCCGGGGGCACTTCTGGTACCAAGCGTTTGAGAAGGCCCAGCACAGTCTCGTGTAGCTCCCGTGTTTGTACAGACTCGGGCAATCCCCGCAGGCGGATGTTGTTGCGGCGGGATCTATTGGCGACATCCTCTAGAGCAAGTTCCATACGGTCCATGCGGTGAGATAACGTGTCAGTAGTGCGCGCCAGCGCATTGTGAGCCGCCACGAGGTCCCCCGTGCCTTCCTCCAATTCTCCAATGCGTAGGCCCAAAGCCCCCACTTCAGCACGTACCTCTGTGGCTATTTTAGCAATGTCCATCGCCAGACTCGTTTGCATGTCCCCCATCCTGGCCAGAATCTGCGATATATCAGCTCTAGACGCTGGTTGGGACCCTCCCGGGACCGAGTCTATCCCTGTGTCCTCGCCGCGGATCCGGCCGCCATCTTGGCTGTCATCCAGGCCACGGCGCTGGAAAATTGGCGCCACTACAGGGGTCGGTGGATCCGGTTTTTTGCCCCCTCGGGTGGTTCCCGGCATGTTCCCGGTAAGGGGGAATCGAGATGGCGGGTCAAATTGATCTGTGTGCTGCTGCTATGCTCCGTTTTGACGGCTAGGTGCAGGAGCTCCTACACCATGCGTCCGGCTCGGTCGGCGTCCAGACTCCGCACCTTGCAAAGGTTTCCTGAGCCTTCAAAATGGTCTCTCAGTTTGGTTCACTAGACTACACAATCATGGGGAAGACTGCGGATCTGACAGTTGTCCAGAAGACCATCATTGACACCCTTCACAAGGAGGGTAAGCCACAAACATTCATTGCCAAAGATGCTGGCTGTTCATAGAGTGCTGTATACAAGCATGTTAACAGAAAGTTGTGTGAAGAGAAAGATGCACAACCAACCGAGAGAACCGCAGCCTTGAGAAACTTGTCAAGCAAAATCCAATCAAGAATTTGGGTGAACTTCACAAGGAATGGACTGAGCCTGGGGTCAAGGCATCAAGAGGCACCACACACAGACGTGTCAAAGAATTTGGCTACAGTTGTCGTATTCCTCTTGTTAAGCCACTCCTAAACCACAGACGTCAGAGGCGTCTTACCTGGGCTAAGCAGAAGAACTGGACTGTTGCCCAGTGGTCCAAAGTCTTCTTTTCAGATGAGCGCAAGTTTTGTATTTAATTTGGAAACCAAGGTCCTAGAGTCTGGAGAAAGGGTGGAGAAGCTCATAGCCAAAGTTGCTTGAAGTCCAGTGTTAAGTTTCCAGTCTGTGATGATATGGGGTGCAAATGTCATGTGCTGGTGTTGGTCCACTGTGGTTTATTAAAACCAAAGTCCCTTCACCCATTTACCAAGAAATTTTTGAGCACTTCATGCTTCCTTCAGCTGACAAGCTTTTTAAAGATGCTGATTTCATTTTCCAGCAGGATTTGGCACCTGCCCACACTGCCAAAAGTTGGTTAAATGACCATGTTGTTGGTGTGCTTGACTGGCCAGCAAAGGCACCAGACCTGAACCCCATAGACAATCTATGGGGTATTGTCAAGGGGAAAATGAGAAACAAGAGACCAAAAATGCAGATGCGGTGAAGGCCACTGTCAAAGAAACCTGGACTTCCATAGCACCTCCGCAGTGCCACAGACTGATCACCTCCATGCCACGCCGAATTGAGGCAGTAATTTAAAGCAAAAGGAGTAGGGATGCACCGATACCACTTTTTTAAGACCGAGTACCGATACTTTTCTTTAATGTCATGTGACGCTTTCCAATAAGAACAGACCATATAAAAATGCCCCCAGCTCACATGTATATATCCCCCCCAAGATATATATATATATATATATATTACTGCCCCAGCTCATGGATTTTCTCCAGCTCATGGGATATGCTCCAGCTCATGGGATATGCTCCAGCTCATGGGATATGCTCCAGCTCATGGGATATGCTCCAGCTCATGGGATATGCTCCAGCTCATGGGATATGCTCCAGCTCATGGGATATGCTCCAGCTCATGGGATATGCTCCCAGCTCATGGATACTGCCCCCAGCTCATGGATACTGCCCCCAGCTCACACATGGATATGCCCCGGCTCACACATGGATACCGCCCCGGCTCACACATGGATACCGCCCCGGCTCACACATGGATACCGCCCCGGCTCACACATGGATACCGCCCCGGCTCACACACGGATACCGCCCCGGCTCACACATGGATACCGCCCCGGCTCACACACGGATACCGCCCCGGCTCACACATGGATACCGCCCCGGCTCACACATGGATTCCCCCCCCGGCTCACACATGGATTCCCCCCCCGGCTCACACATGGATCCCCCCCCCCGGCTCACACATGGATTCCCCCCCCGGCTCACACATGGATTCCCCCCCCGGCTCACACATGGACCCCCCCCCCCCGGCTCACACATGGATTCCCCCCCGGCTCACACATGGATTCCCCCCCCGGCTCACACATGGATCCCCCCCGGCTCACACATGGATTTCCCCCCCGGCTCACACATGGATTTCCCCCCGGCTCACACATGGATCCCCCCCGGCTCGCACATGGATTCCCCCCCCCCAGCTCGCACATGGATTTCCCCCCCCCCAGCTCGCACATGGATTCCCCCCCCAGCTCACACATGGATTCCCCCCCAGCTCACACATGGATCCCCCCCAGCTCACACATGGATTCCCCCCCAGCTCACACATGGATTCCCCCCCAGCTCACACATGGATTCCCCCCCAGCTCACACATGGATTCCCCCCCCAGCTCACACATGGATTTCCCCCCCCCAGCTCACACATGGATTCTCCTTTCCCCCCCCCCCAGCTCACCTGGCACTCTCCGCGATGATACTTACCTTCCTGGTCGACGCCGGAAAAGTCTCCACGCGTGCACTCGTTGGAAGGCCCCCAGCCGCGACCATGAGTTTCACCTTTAGTGAATAGACCTGTATATCAAAATCAACCCCCCCCCCCATTTTTTTCTTTCGCAGTTGCGTATTGTATGTAACTTTAGAATGTTCTTACGCAAATTTTGGACCTCGCAAAACTTCAGTGTTTTCACACACCAGGTACGCAACGCCTGGTCAGAGTGAGAGCGTCGTGTGAAGCCTGACCACTTTCATAAGCTGAAGTGGTCAGAGTGCAAAGAATGTCCTTTTTAAAATTATTTACAGAACACCGTGCGTGGAGAGCGAAAAGTCAGCAGAATTCATTTATTCGCAGAGCGCATATTAATCTTTAAAAATGTGAGAAATTTGGGTTTTGATTTTCTAATAAGTACCTTTTACTGTATAACAATGCAAAATCGAGCTAACTCGACTTTGGGTATGAAGGGGTTAAGGCTGTCATGTTTTTCGTGGAGTGGAACATGTCTTTGTCAAATGTTAAGTATCTTGGATGCTTGCTGCAGACATTTTTATATGTAGGTGTAGCATGAGTGGCACAGTGGAAAACTGGTCTACAGTGTCCGATGAACATTAACCTAAAATATCAGCGGTATTAAGCTCCCCACCCCATTTGTTGTACATATAAACGAGTGGGAAAAAGTATCATTTGTCTGCCCTTACCCACTAAAAACCCCCACACATTTCAGTCCCCTGCCATCTTCTCTTTTCATTGGCTCCAGGCAGGGCTCGGTGATTTCCATGATTTTTCAGTGTCAATGGAGTTTTAAGCCGACCTTGATTTTACTTTGAAAATTAAGGAATCTCAGTTGTATAATTGGAGTATCTGTCCGAGCATTAGTAGGTGCCTGCTGAACCATTTGACTTGGCTCTGCTTATGGTTATTTAAAAACCTCAAAGAAAAATCTAGGTTGACATCAAATTCCATTTAATTGTGAAAAATTTAGGAAATTGCCAAGACTTACTTCCAGCACCAGGCATCAAACTACAGGAATTGGTCACCCAATGAGATACTTCTGCTAGAGAGGCAATAAAACTGATCAACATGTGCAAGCTAGCAGCCAATCAATGAAGAGCACCCATTGAACTCGCCTAATCTTTCTTTTAATCAGCATTGATTTTTTAATCTGTCTGGACTGAGTGTAAATCCTCCTTGTTGAAGAGGTGTAGAAGTGGCTAGGAGGGGGCAGACTTCAGTCACCATGTCAATTTAAAGGAACACTCTAATCAAAACCCCCCCCCCGTTGTTTTAAATTAAACTATCCCTATTCCCTCAAATAGGTAGGGATTTTTTTTTTAACTGAAATACTTACCCAAAATCCACTTGTTTCCAACGGCGTATTTTTTTTTTTTTTAGATATATACTCCCCTCCCTCCTCTTCTACTCCCGTCCTTCTTGCTTTCACTTGGCTTATGGTTTACGTGAGAAGCGCCCATGCGCGCCTCTCACGTAAGCCAGCCAATCGACAGGCTTCCTCCCGGCTCCATCTGCTGAGGATTAGTGTTGCGCGCAAGAGGATGCGCACAACACTAATCCTCAGGCTGCCGCCAGCTACTGCAGCGAGTTGGAGACGTCATTGCGCTGAAAGCGCGATGACGTCTCCTACTCGGGAATAGTCGGCAGAAGCCGGAAATATGAATCCCACTCTGCTGACAGCTGGGAGGGCGGAGTAAACTCCTCCGCGTCTCTCAGCTGTTTTCAGCTTTTTCAGCTGATTGGCTGAGCGGAGGGAGTGGGGACAGGCAGGGCATCATGAGCATCAGGGCATCATGACCACCTAAAAAAGCTTAGGTGGTCATGTTGCCTAGAGTATCCCTTTAAGCTTGTGATCATGGTGGCCAGAGTGTTTCTTTAATAAAATGTTGAGTCTGTGTGTGTATTTTTACTTTATTTTGTTAACTAAAGTTCAGCATGAGATAAGTAGTAAAGTATTAAACATGTAGCAATGCAAAATTTGCTGCATAATTCAAAGTTCTCAGGCCGTTACTATGACAACTGCATCCCAAGTCTCTCAGCGAAGGAAAATTTAGAATGTGCAGGAGTGAGGCTGAATATTTAGCACATATCCTTAACCTCCACAGGCAAAACTGTTTAGCTTTAGATATTTTACATTACTGTACAAAATTTCTTTGTTCTTTACCTTTTTTTTTTTTTTAAACATATTCAAGTTTATTGTGATTCACATGGAATATTACAGTTCAATGTAGCTACTATATTGTAGCCCAATTAAGGTTGAAAAAAATAGTTAGTCATGTCACTTCTTTCAGATAGTCATTACATATAAGGAAGAAAATAAAGTTATACAGTTATACGGTGGTAGTTATCGGGTCCGTGTGGCAACCGAATCACGTTGGGTTTACTCATATAATTAAATATGGAAAATGTCTTCCATCAGTAAATTTAGAAGCTATATAACAAATAGTATATTCTTCTATCTTGAAGTGGTGATTTGTATTTTTTTCTCTAAGCTATACACCATACATTGGAGCAACATCAAGCATATGTAATAAAATATTCTGAACACGTTCTAACAGCACTTAAGCTCACTACTAACTCTGGAAAATCTGAAACAAAATAGAAGAGGAAAAAAAATCTCATATAGCTCACGAAGGGCACTTTTTGAAGGCTGGTGTAAAAGGGAGACTGTAACACCCAGGACATACTTGGTAAAATACATTGCAAATAAATAAATATGCGTCTGTTACTTGCCGTCTCCTTTTTTGCATGTGTATTACAAGGTAGGCTCCCAATTAGCGCCTGGCCAGGGAATGAAGCGTTTCTGAAGTTTCTAGGACTCCATGGAGCATTGCACGTCTCAGCCGTGAGTTCTGCCTGAGCTTGGTCTCGCAAGACCGCGCACCACAGCGGAGGGAATACGATTTGTTCTTTGAGAACAGATAAAGCACTATCCACGCTGGACAACTTGAGCGCCGGCGGTCACAGATCTGTCAGTTGATCGCCAGCGCTCTCTCTCGCGAAGCACAGATCACATTGCAGACCCCACAGCCACTCTGACCACCAGGAATGTGGGCCAGATGTAGTGGCCCAATGTTCTATCACTTAGCCAGACCACCAGTGTCTGCCCTTTTAAAGCGATGCCTGTCTTTAACCCCCTGAGGTGCCGGAGAGTGGCCTAGTTCCGGTGGGGGGCCGCCATCTTCGATGGCAGCTCCAACTCCGGGTTCCCCCTCATCATTTGACGTCATGGCGAGATGACCTCCATTAGTTAGGAACTCCCCGGGCAGCTAGGGGTTTCCCAAGGAAATCCTATGGTGGAGATTTGAACCCCCTTATCTCCCGATCGGTGGCAGCTAGAGGGGCATGTGTGGTATCAGTGAAGATGCGCACCCCTACTGGGAGGGGGAGGATACTCTATACCCCCTGGCCACTTTTAAAAGCTAAAGTGGTCAGGTGTCTAGAATATCCCCTCCCTGGCGGTCCAATTTTTTCAAAATTTTGTGTCTAGAAGAGGTTCAATTTTTTTGGAAAGGAAATGTGTTGTTTTATATAGTAAGCCTGTATTCTGTAGGAATATCTCACTGAAATCCGCACAAGCAAGAGTCTACTAAACACATGCAGTCAGAGAAGGTTTGAAACGCTGTGACGGAACGGGGTGTCACCGTCCGCCTGCGGGTGTGCTCCAATCTGCGTAACCCCCTTTTATGCTGACGGCCCGACTACCGAGTTGCGACACTCGGCGTCTCGAGCGGCCGTATGGGACCTTGTGATGGTGTGAAGGGAACCCCCGTGTGAGCCCAGCCCGACCACCGAGTGACGGCACTCAGCGTCCCGAGCAGCTGGTCACTGACCTGGTTTGGAGGGTTTATTTCGTTTATAGATCGGTTCGGATCTTCCGGCGGTAGACGGGTGAATATTCGACCAGCCAGGAATATTCGGATCGTCCGGCGGTTGGTGCGGGCACACACTTCGCGGCACGGATTATTCGGATCTTCCGGCAATAATTACAGGGACGGGCATTCAACCGATTCGGATCGCGAAGCGGTCGATGCGCTCACTTACTGAACCGACTCCTCAGCAGCTGGATGAGGGGTTGTGTAGCCGATCAGAATATTCAACCGCGCGGCGGGCGTTGCACGCACTCTGCACCCCGACTTGAACCAGCTCTGCGCCCCGAATATCGCGCGGGATCTCGGATGCGTGAGAAATGAGTAGGAAATCAGAGACATGAGGCGCTGCTGCATGAACTCAGGAACAACTCCTCTTTATTAACACAGACACATGCCTTTGTAACCTCTACCATGAGCTCCACATCTGGGAACCACCCCTGCCCGCCCCCACAGGTCTCATTGGCCACAACACTTGGGGGAGTTGCCGATGTGGGACAGGAAGAACTGAATCGGCCATTTTACCTTCCTGATTCACCCGATCAGCCACGAGGCGATGGGAAATGGCGGCAACACAACAGACAGATACGTTTCACACATGAACACTGTGTTTATAAAAAACTGCTGGTATTTTGACTGTCCTTAAGGGGATAATTGTCTGTGCAAACAGTCTCTGGCTGAGGGTGATAAGCCATTCCCTCACACTCCTCCCTCCCCAAAGTCCGACGCACCCGGTTGGACCCCAACGGGTCGCACCGGGGAAGTCGGTGTTCTCAGGTCCATAGTCCGTTGGGAGAGGCCTAGTCACCAGGCTTCTCCATTTGGCCCGGCGGCTGTGCCAAGCGGGGAGAGGCCACACAGGCCTGGGGTCACCACCTCGGGCAACAGGGGTCGGTGGCGGAACCGGGGCACGGCCCGGGCCACCTCTGGTCACCTCTCGCACCTGGGAAAACCGAGGGCCAACTGCCTGCGGCCTAAGCGCCTGGATCAATTGCTGAGGGGAACAGTGGCTGCGTGGGGCCGTCAGGCCACAGGGTTGGGGAAATGGGCAGAGCGGACGCAGGCTCTGCCCTGGGGCCAGCGCGTCGGCCGGGCAGGGACCTCCTTGTGGGAGGGTGGCTCCTGCCATCTCCCAGGCGATCAGTGGCTGCGAGCAAAGCAGCTGGGGTGACCCTGGCTGCTCCTCAGGGTATACAGCCGGAAGTGGGCAGAGGCCAGCGGCACTCTGCCCCGTGAGCAACTCTTCTGCTAGGGAATCAGGTGCTGAGACAACTTTCGGGGGGTCGGAGAAGGACAGTGGCTGCAGGGTCACCAACTCGGAAAACCCCTGCAGCTCCTCCGGATAGTCGAGAAATGGGCAGATGCCAGCGGCACTCTGCCCCGTGGCCAGCTCTTCTGCTGGAGAGGGAAGTACCGGAACAAAGTCCAGGGGTTGGATGGAGTAAGCGGCTGTGGACTCAACAGCTCAAAAATATCCCCTTCCTGCTCTTTGGCACAGAGGGAAAAGGATGGACAGAGGCCAGCGGCGCTCTGCCCCGTTGCTAGCTCCTCCGCTAGGGGGTTGAGTGCGGTAACAACTACCGGGGGTCGGAGGGGAACGATGGCGGCGAGCTCAACAGCTGGTGTGAACCCGGCGGTTCCTCAGAACATTCAGACTGTGGGCAGAGGCCAGCGGCGCTCTGCCCCGTGGCCAGCTCTTCCGCTGGGTGGTGGGATACAACGCTGGTATCCAGGGAACCGGAGAACGACAGCTGCGGGGTCGCCAGCACGGAGAAATCCTGCGGCTCCTCAGGGCATTCGGCAAGTGGGCAGAGGCTAGCGGCACTCTGCCCCATGGCCAGCTCTTCCACTGGGGGTTAGATGCAGGCACAACTTGGGAGGGGTCGGGAAAAAACAACGGCTGCGTGCCGAACAGCTGGGGTGAACCCGGCTGCTCCTCAGGGCATACCACAGGGAGTGGGCAGAGGCCAGCGGCGCTCTGCCCTGTTGCCAGCTCTTCTGCTGGGAGGACAGGTTCTTCAACCTCCAGAACCATCAAGGGCTGTACGCTCAACAGCTGGTGGGAACTCGGCGGCTCCTCAGAACATTCGGACCGTGGGCAGAGGCCAGCGGCGCTCTGCCCCGTTGCCAGCTCTTCCGCTGGACCCGCGGACACGGCCACCGTGTCTTCCGGCGGGTTTAGGAGAACAATTTCTTCTCTGGGCCACTCGGGCCCATCACACGGCCCATCCTGGTCACTTGGCACCTGCTGTGCCTCTTCAAACCGGGCCGGCTCTTCTACTGTGGTCTCGATGAGGACCCATGAGCACATCTCGGGCTCTTCCCTCTCACAGTCTCTTTCAGGGGGCAGCGCCTCCTCCCTGACTTCTTGGCGGACCTCGTCCTGCCACTCAGGTCCAGTGGGCTCCATCATGGACCCGTGGTACTGATCCAGGCTCTCTTGCAGCCTTCTCAGAAAATCACGGTCCATGTCCTCGACGGGGAATGTGGCGTCCTCGAATGTGACTCCAGGCGGGCTGTAAGTCCCTGTCCAAGGTCCGCTGGGCTGTGCGGGTTCCCCAATATAGGCTCCAGTCGAGCTGTAAGTCCCGTACGGGGTATCGCTGGGGGTGCAGAATCCCAGGGTGAAGCTCCAGTCGAGCTGTAAACCTCATCCCACGGATCTACGGAATAAGAGTCAGGGTTAACATATTCAATCTGTGTCTCCCAGAGCGCCGCCAACCGCAGCTCGTGCTGACGCTCCTTTTCTTGCTCTTCCTCTTGCTGAGTCTCCTGGATCGCCTTTCTTATCTCGGCCTCCGTTGGGGCAGCTCCGAGCAGGGCGATCCGCTGCCGAGCTCTCCGGACGAAGGTACTTTCCGCTTCCTCAACCAGGACAGGGGTGGGGGCGGGTGGCGTCACCACCGCCGCGCGCACCCGGTCTAGTGCCTGCAACTCCTTAATTAAGGTCTTCCGGCGCTTAGAGCCCGGGTACCTCCACGACACTCCAGCATGTCCCGCAGGGTGTCTCGGGTGTAGTAGCTATACGTGGCCATGATGAATTCTTCGGGGTGATGTTATACGTTGCAGAGAGCAATCCCACCGCTGCCACCAGTGTGACGGAACGGGGTGTCACCGTCCGCCTGCGGGTGTGCTCCAATCTGCGTAACCCCCTTTTATGCTGACGGCCCGACTACCGAGTTGCGACACTCGGCGTCTCGAGCGGCCGTATGGGACCTTGTGATGGTGTGAAGGGAACCCCCGTGTGAGCCCAGCCCGACCACCGAGTGACGGCACTCAGCGTCCCGAGCAGCTGGTCACTGACCTGGTTTGGAGGGTTTATTTCGTTTATAGATCGGTTCGGATCTTCCGGCGGTAGACGGGTGAATATTCGACCAGCCAGGAATATCGGATCGTCCGGCGGTTGGTGCGGGCACACACTTCGCGGCACGGATTATTCGGATCTTCCGGCAATAATTACAGGGACGGGCATTCAACCGATTCGGATCGCGAAGCGGTCGATGCGCTCACTTACTGAACCGACTCCTCAGCAGCTGGATGAGGGGTTGTGTAGCCGATCAGAATATTCAACCGCGCGGCGGGCGTTGCACGCACTCTGCACCCCGACTTGAACCAGCTCTGCGCCCCGAATATCGCGCGGGATCTCGGATGCGTGAGAAATGAGTAGGAAATCAGAGACATGAGGCGCTGCTGCATGAACTCAGGAACAACTCCTCTTTATTAACACAGACACATGCCTTTGTAACCTCTACCATGAGCTCCACATCTGGGAACCACCCCTGCCCGCCCCCACAGGTCTCATTGGCCACAACACTTGGGGGAGTTGCCGATGTGGGACAGGAAGAACTGAATCGGCCATTTTACCTTCCTGATTCACCCGATCAGCCACGAGGCGATGGGAAATGGCGGCAACACAACAGACAGATACGTTTCACACATGAACACTGTGTTTATAAAAAACTGCTGGTATTTTGACTGTCCTTAAGGGGATAATTGTCTGTGCAAACAGTCTCTGGCTGAGGGTGATAAGCCATTCCCTCACAAACGCAAACTAATTTATTATCCCAAAAATAATTATCCAAAATAATGGAAATAAATTATATTCAATAATATAATCAAACCAAAAAAATGCCTCTTTCCTCTGGGTCCTGGGATTCTTGTTCAGATGTACACTCCTTTGCCAATGAAATATACAGGACATGGGGGTACAAAAAAAAGGGTACTGTAGATACTCGAGTATAGCGTGACCCGAATATAACGCGATGGTTAGAGATTTATTATGGAAGTGAGAAAATACTCAAGACTCGAATATAACACGAGGAGCAAAATTATAGAAGTATACTGTACTTGGGAAACCCTTAAAATCCTTACAGCAGATTCTCTTAACACAGTCAGGCTACCCCTTAGGCCATGGTGCTCTGCTCTAGAATGATTGTAGTTGTTACTAAGTATGAAGCCGCCAACCACCCGTCTTCTTTACTTGCGATAAGATGGCCGGTGGAGCGAGATGACCAACACATTGAATCATTCACCAATAGCCTGCACACCGGGAGGTGTCGTTTACTGACCTCCGGCACCTACAGGCAGGCTCATCTACCGTGTCGTACAGGAGGGGTGGGGTCGCACCTATTCCCCGATGGGGTGGCTGCAACCACCAAATGCATCCAGGCCAACAACAGGTGTGAAACATAACAGAGAAAAAAAATTCATCTGCGCTTATTCCCATTCTACCGTGTGAAACTAAACACAATTAGAGTTTTGGTTTCTTATTAATGGCCTTTCTAAGACTAAGCTCGCCCGCCAGCGTCAAGGCACCTCTAATGAGGGCGAGTCCTATCCAAAAATGAAGCCACAGGCTGCTGTATAGCAAACCATAGCTGCTCATGCTGCTTGTCAGACAGGTGGTAGACTGGTGGGCCTTTATTTATGCACCCCCAGAAACAAAATCCACTTTGGGATCAAAAACAAAGACACGGAGCGGGATCTTGCTGCAGGGATGACCTGGCTGGAAGTACATTAAAACATACATAGTACAAGTACCGCGTCATCCACCGATAGTCAGGGATACGTGGGATCCATCAACAAGTCAATTTATTTATTTATTTATTTTTTTACACGCGATGCAGATGTCTCGAATATAACGCGACCCCTCAAATTTTAAGGTAAATTTTTGTCACCAAAATCTAGTGGTATACTCGAGTATCTACAGTATTTATTCTCATAGCCACTTTACAGAAATAAAAGGCAAATAAAAATAATTTCTAAAATGTAATAAGGCTTTGCAATACAAGTTTTGCTGGTGGATCTGGGAAAGCACCAGCGAAACTCGTATTGCAAAGCCTTATTACATTTTAGAAATTATTTTTATTTGCCTTTTATTTCTGTAATTCTGCTTTGAGAATACTTTTTTTTTTTTTTGGTACCCCCGCATCCTGTATATTTCATTGGCAAAGGAGTGTACGTCTGAACAAGAATCCCAGCACCCAAAAAGTTTATTTTACAGTATTTTTACAGTAATTATTTTTTTTATTTACAGTTTTTCAAATTTGCCACCTGGTCCCACCCCCCCTGCTTCACGTGGCTCGCAAGGAGCGGAACCAGGAAGCAAAGTGGCCGGCTGCCGCGATCACACTGCAGAGACGGCGAGGGAGTGAAGGATGTGATGAGTATGCATCCAGACTGAGTGTGGCTCGGGGTTACCGATCGCGGTAGTGAAATTTAACCCAGAGTCACACTCGGGAATACCGACGGGCAGGTTAAAATAATATCTGTATCTAGCCTAATGCCTGCATACGGAAATTACAATAACCCCTTGTATCTGTACTATATTGGAATTTTCAGACCTCATGACCTCCTCTTTGTGCAGCAGCGAGTGCAAGTCCCAGAGCTTTTTCTCAGTTCTGTCATCTCCATGGCTGCAATACAGCAGTAACGTTTGTTGAGCTGTTACAGTGAGGGTGGAGTCTGGTCTTTGTAACCTATTTATATTAATACAGAGTGAGACCTCAGAGAATTTATTTTCTCCCCAGGGTGCACGTAATAATCATGAATTAAAAATGTATGCAATAGTGGCGTTATGTGCTTATTTCTTTTGATTTATTGTAGACTCAATTTTGCATATCTTACATGTTTTTGGGTGTGAAGGTTAATCCCTGCGCCCGGTCTTGTGTGGTTTCTTTTTTCTTATTCTCAGTACTACTTGGCTTTCGTCCCTTGATACTGTTCCCTTCCTCTGTCTTCCGGGTCATCAAGCTACAGGAAGTAGCTGTGTGTGTCAGCAGATGATGAATGGTGCACAACCAACCAAACTGATGGCTGTCAATGCGGAAGCTTTATGAGCCAGTGTGTCGAATGCTTCCACAGCTCCCTGTCTCAAACTGCGTCTTTGCCCGCTGATGAACATTTTGAACCTTGGAAAATTATCATAACCGGGTGAGGGGAGGGCTTCAGTCACCATGACCATTTAAATATGCTGGTCATGGACGCTAAAGTGTTCCTTTAACCTCTGTTGATTTACACAAAGGCTTGTGTTAAGGTGCTTTCTTTGTGTATATGTATTGGATGATTTCTTACATGCTTTTCTATACTTTGGACGTTACTTTTAATTCCCATCAAGATTTTTTTTGATTGACTTGGACTAAGTCTTATTTCTCTTTGTAGATGGTTGACCCGACCTTGGCAGAAATGGGAAAAAACCTTAACGACGCCATGAAAATGTTGGAAGACCATCCGAGGTATGAAACCTGATCGCTCTTAAAGCTGTTTCCAAGTCAGCTGCGCCGCTTGCATAAATTATACAGGATGTGACACTGGCAGATAAACCTTTTTTAACAATGCTGTAAAACTGCCAGCGGCAACATATCATGTATTTTTCTTAAGTGTTTTCCTCATCTATTTTTTTTTTTTTTTTAACTACTGAAAAGCCGGTTTCCAACAGTCACTTAAACCTGCATGACCGCCACTATTAACACCTTTAAGCCAACTCCAAATGCTGAATCCCTTTAAGAACGTTGTCTGCTTTTAATATGCATCACAAATGCTGTTAAAGGAACTCCTGAAACGAAAGCCAGAATGAGGCTTTAACTATTAACCAGGGCCAGATTTGGATCTCAGGAGCTTTTGAAGGCACAGAAATGTGGAGCGCCCCTAAACAAAACAAAAAAAAAAGGAAACATGCCTAAATACCTTTTTAAATGTTCATTATGGGACATACTAAAAAAGTAAAGCAAAACATTTTAAAGGGGGCGTGACCTGGCCGGAGACGGAGATGGCAGCCTAACACTTGAGCTCCTGACCTACATGCCGATAACTCAGCGTTTACACGCATTTTAGTGGCTATGGTCCGATCATCTCCACGCCAGTCGACCAGAAAACACTCTATGCCTAACAGCGGCACCCCAACGCAGGATATCACGACCTATTTTGGCACCCTGCACGCGCGGCGTAAGGCGGCAAATAATCCTAAAATGGCGACCTCTCCTACCCAGTCCGAATTGTCCTTGACAGGGGGACACTCGGCGCTACAGCGTTTGGAAACTATCCTCAGGGATCTCCCCACAAGAGCTGAGCTACCCACACGCTCAGACTTTAAGGACATGTTGGACCAACTACAAGTCTCCTTCGGGAAGGAAATTGCAGAGGTACGTGCAGACATAGCCGCCATTACAACATGTGTTACACGCTTAGAAGAGGGGACGACAGTTCTACAGACCAAAAATCCAAGCAAGAACACTTCAGAAGAACAGCGCTTCTCAGATTACCATCGCAGGCTTGAAGATCTGGAGAACAGGTCTCGAAGACCTAACATACTGGTAAGAGGGGTGGGTGAAGATGTCACAGAGGTTAAGGCCTTCCTCATAGATGCGTTTGCACATGTCTTAGACGGCCCCCCCTCCCGCATGCCACAATTGACAGAGCACACAGGACACTCTGACCTAGAGCCTCGACTTCCACAGCACCCCCGAGGGATATAATATGTCACATCCTGGATTTCTCCCTCAAGGACGCCATAATACAGAGGGCTAGGACCCAAAGACAGTGGAAGTTTGCAGGAGAATCATTTGAACTATTCCAAGATTTATCGCCCCATACGCTGGCAGCACGACGTGCACTACGCCCCATTACCAGAATGCTACAAGAGGCAAACTTACCTTATCGCTGGGGATTTCCATTTTCGCTGACCGTGCGCAAGCAAAACATGACCTACTCCATTCGCTCCCCACCAGACATGGCCCAATTCCTATTGGAGCTCGACCTACCGGCTACTGAGATCCCGGACTGGGAGCGTACACCTTTGCAGGTCCCTACAGAGCTCTCCAGAAATGACCAGAACCACTCACAACGCTCCACAAGAAGGGAGAGACGGGGCAAATCGCCACAGCCTCAGACCTCATACTCTCACATCCCCAACGGAGTGAAATCTTCTCTTTTTACACCTCACACTAAATCCTGCCAGGCAGTGAAACAGATGTGCGCGACAGAATGGGGATCTGATTCTGTAGGAGGAAAGTGAAATATCCCACAACCTTCAATCAGCTCTCGACACTGGACGTACCCTCATACCGAGTTTATGCATACACTGCTATGGATAGCAAGCCAATGACTGGAGAGGGACATCGATCGCTACTTTACCCACCGAACATTTGAGAGGTTCGCTGCGGCATCCCGCCAATGACCCTACATAGCGATTTGATATACGGAGCTTTGGCTCACATCGGAACCTGAAAGTTCGTAATCCTGGGCCCGCTGACTACACAGTACAGTACCTGGATTTTGAGTAGAGTTGTATCATAGTTGCTTACAGAATGTTTAATGTTGCCTCGTTCGAAAGGGGACTATCGGGGGTGTATAAGATGGGAAACATACATAGAAGGGATAGGGAATGGGGGGAGATTATAATTTTAAAAAAAAAAAGTTTACTTTCTCTTGAATATAAGACATCCTCTGCAACTCTGATAACCTTCTTTGTTCGCTGGTCCTTGTTGACTATGGGGATATGTTGGGGTAAATGTGAGGGTGGGAGGATTTCAGGCTGGAAACCAGAAGCTGGAGAGATGGCTATAGATATAATCTGCAGAGATAGCTATAGATATAATCTGCAGAAATCACGACGACAGACAACATATTCTTTTCGTAACACGGTTTTGTTTGCTGATGCACTCTTTTTGTAATCCATTTCTGTGATTTTTTCTGAATCAACTGTTTCCCTGTATAAGGATAGCTCTACTTAAATTGAGATTTGCTCCTCCCAAACTCAGCTCTACTCATGGCCCTCGACAGGACCACCCCTCGCCCCATACACCAAGTCCATGTTAGCGATACTGTACAACAATCTGCACTCCCACGAGTCCCAGCACACCTGTCACGAACTACTACCACACACTGCGATACGCATATGACGCATATTGGAAGTTATGGTCATTATCTTGTGTCACTAAATAAATAAATTTCTGCATTAACTGTCGGAGGTATAGGTCAGGCAGCTTAGAGTAAATGTTGAATTATATTGTGACGTTTTCATAGTGGTGCTCACCTGATTTTTGACTAAATTGACAACACCCCACGAGGTAAAGTGCACTTTTTCTCAATAGTGGACCCCACACCTAGGCCTTGCACCTAGTTGTAGAGGGAGAAACCACTACGGGAGCACTTGAAGCCGCCTACTCTGAAAGGGTACTCTCCACTCTTCTCTCGGCTCTTTTCTCTCTCGATCAGAGCCCCTGGAACACGGTTCATTTCATTTCACTTCTTTGGCACATCTACCCTCTTCTCTGTACTCTTCCTTTCTTTTCTTTTCTTGTTTTCTTCCCGCCTCACGCTCCCCTACAACACGTCCTATCCTACTAGGACCTGACTATTGAAATATAGTACTTTTCCATTACCCCTCCACTTTGATGACGCACGCGGCATCCATTTGCTCCGCAGGAGCTGCGGATGCGCTCCCTTAATGTCCGAGGCCTAAATGTCCCAGAAAAGAGAACCAGATTATTGAGGGATCTCCGCTCATCGCGGACGTCCGTCGCCTTCCTCCAAGAGACGCACTTTAGGTCCAATTCAGCCCCAACATTAGGAAACTCGAACTTCCCCATGACATTCTTAAGCAATTACTCACTGAGCAAATCATGCGGTGTAGCGATTGTGATCTCTAGAGAAGTCCCCTTTGTGGTGGACGCGACGATGGTGGATGAAGGAGGTAGATACCTATTCGTTAGGGGGTGAATACTAGATACCACGTACACCTTTGCATCGGTGTATCTACCAAATAGAAAACAACACTCTTGCCTGACCCGAATACTCAGGACTCTGGAGACTTTTGAAAGGGGCATCACTGTATTGGCTGGAGACTTCAATGTGGCGATGGACCCACGTATGGACTCCTCCACGGGGATGTCGTCCACCCCCACACATGTCCTACGTAGCGTCCGGCGCTCCTTGCAGGACCACCAGTATGTAGACGCTTGGAGGGCACTACATCCCGATGACCAGGATTATACCTTTTATTCATCGGTACACGCGGATCACACACGAATCGACTACTTTTTTATGCACTATCATGACCTGCCTCTGTCTACATCCTCGGCAATAACTACAATGTCGGATCATGCCCCACTCGACCTTTCGCTACAATCTCCGATGTTTAAACCACAAGAAAGACAGTGGCGTCTTAATTTTTCCGTACTGGATGATCCCGTACTCTTAGATGACCTGCACTCCACACTAGATAACTTTTTTGCCGAAAACCAACAGGAGGACATGTGACGGGATGGGTGTTGTCCGCCTGCGGGTGTGCTCCTATCTGCTCCTCCCACTGCGCTTACCGCCGGCCCGACTACCGAGTGGCGCGGCACTCGGCGTCTCGTGCGGCCTGGAGTGACCCCGGGGAAGGGTTGGCGGGCTGTGGAGAGGGACCCCTGCGGGAGATCAGCCCGACCGAGTGACACGGCACTCGGCGTCTCGAGCAGCTGATCTACTGACCTTGGTGGAGCTCGGATCGTCTGTGGAGCGGCCGTTTGGATGGGAAACGTTTTGTCCGTTGAGCCGTTCGGATGGGAAACGTTTCGGATTTCCTTCGATCGTGTAGCGCTCGATATACCAAGGCGCGGGAGACGCGCCGCTGCTTCGGATCGGATAGCGGAGTCGAAGCGTGGTCGATCCTTCGGTTGGTCGATGCACGTAAGACGCGCCGCTACTTCGATTCGGAACTCAGGCCCAGGGTAGCGGAGTCGAAGCGTGGTCGATCGTTGGTCGAAGCACTTACGATGCACCTCTGTTCTGATTCGAGCTGCAGACACAGGGTAGCCGGATCGTACCTCGTGGAGAATGTACCCCCAGAGACCGCGAGGGATCTCAGGAGTACGACCGACAATAAAGGACACCAGGCGGAGCTGTATGCACTAGATGAACTAACTTTTACTGGTCAAATCACATATATTTATAAACATTCGTACAGAGAGAGAACAATAGGAATCCCTGCCCACCCCCATAAGTCTCATTGGCCTTTGCTGGGAAAAGATACCTGCGTCCCGATTCGCATTGGCTGTTCCGAATCGGGGTGGTGCCGATTCGTAACCGGAAGGTTCGAATCGGCCATTTTTCGATTCGACCGGATGGTTCGAATCGGCCATTTTACGATCCGATCAATTCGACCGGATCCACGAGGCACGGGCAAATGGCGGCGAGCAAAGCATACAATGGGGGTTTTAACATACTGTGACGGAACGTGATGGTACTGTCCGCCTGTGGGTGTGCTACAATCTGCGTTAACCCCCGTTTGATTATGCTGACGGCCCGACTACCGAGTATCGTAACCCTCGGCGTCTCGAGCGGCCGGTTGGGACTCGGTGACAGGGAGGGCGAGTATAGAAGGGAACCTCCGGAGTGAGTCCAGCCCGACCACTGAGGGACGGCCCTCAGCGTCCCGAGCAGCTGGTCACTGACCTGTCTTGGGGTTCGTTCCGGTCGGGAATCTGATCGGATTCTTCTCCCCTGCTGTTCGGATCTTTCAGCGGTGAATCAGGAAGATGATCGACCCGCCCGGAATATTCGGATCGTCCGGTGACTGATGCGGGCACACACTCCGTGGCACTAATTATTCGGATCTCCCGGCAGATCGTTACAGCGACGATTAATCAGGGTATTCGGAACGCGTAGCGGTCGATGCACTCCCGCACTAGACTGGATCTCCGAGTCCCCCAGTACTGGATACGGTGATGCGCAACCGGTCCGAATATTCGAATCGCGCGGCAGTCGTGGCGCCCACGCTGTACCTCGACTCGCTCCGCGGTACCGGCGCCCAGTAATCTTTCGGTTCAATCTGACAATCGCGCTGGATTGCAGAAGCACTCAGGAATGAGAGACATGAGGCACAGCTGCATGAACTCAACAAACTCGTTTATTTTTAACACACAAAGCATGCATTTATAACGTTCCCCATGCGCTCCACATTTGGGAAAACCCCCTGTCCGCCCCACGGGTACTATTGGCTCATGTGATTCGGGGAGTTGCCGATTCGAAACCGGAAGTTCCGAATCGGCCATCTTGCAATCCGGCCGGAAGGTCCGAATCGGCCATCTTCCCCTCATGATCTACCCGATCTGAACACGAGGCGATGGAAAATGGCGGTAACCGCGGCAGACCTAGTCCGGCATACTGTACACAATACAACACGACACTTTTATTTACAGGTACTCCTTTCTCCCCTCCAGAATGCGCAGGTTAGTTGGTGCAACGGCACAAGCACACAGTTTTATGGAAAGTCAATGTCCTGAACCCCCATCGCTGGCTGAGGGTGCTGAGCCAGTCCATCACACATACGTTTACAGTTACACACACGGGGAACACTTTATTACATCACACAATGAAACCACATCTAATAAAATAAAACAAGGTGTGCTGCTGGTGCAACGGCACCTAGGAGTCCTTTGTGACATTTGGGTCCCCATAGACTGTCCCTGGCTGAGGGTCCTGGGCCATTCCGTGACACTCCTCCCCCTTCCCAAAGTTCGACGCACCCGGTTTGACCCCAACGGGTCGTACCGGGGAAGTCGGTGCTCCCAGGTCCATAGTCTGTCGGCAGGGGCCGAGCCACCAGGCTTCTCCATTTGGCCTATCGGCCGTGCCAGGTGGGTTGGGGCCACAAGTCCTGGGGGTTACCCCCTCTGCAATAAGGATCCTGTGGCTGGGGAGGGGTACTGCCTTTACCACCTCCGGGCATATCTCGCACCCCGGAAAAACGGGTGCTAAATGCACGCGCCCCGAGTGCCCTGGTCCGCCATTGGGGAGAACAGTGGCTGCGTGGGGCCTCCGGGCCAAAGGGGTGTGGAGATGGGCAGAGCGGCAGCAGGCTCTTCCCCGTGGCCAGTGCGTCGGCCGGGTGGTTCGAGGCCGAGAAGGGGACCCCAGGTAGGAGAATGGCGTCCGCCATCTCCGGTGGGGTTCGTGGCTGCGGGACAGGTAGCCCGAGGATATCCCCCTTCTGCTCCCCGGGGCAGATGGGGGAGGACGGGCAGAGGCCAGTGGCTCCCTGCCCCGTGGGCAGCTCTTCTGCTGGGGGGGTGGGTACTGGAACAACATTCGGGGGGTCGGATGGGGACAACTGCTGCAAGCCAAGCAGCTTGAGTAAACCCGGCTGCTCCTCAGGGCAGTCGACGGAAAGTGGGCAGAGGCCAGCGGCACTCTGCCCCGTTGCCAGCTCTTCTGCTAGGGAGGTGGGTGCTGGAGCAACGTCCAGGGGGTCGGAAGGGGTAAGCGGCTGTGGGGCAGACAGCCCAAGGGTATCCCCCTCCTGCTCCTTGAGGTGGCTGGGGAAGGGTGGGCAGAGGCCAGCGGCACTCTGCCCCGTGGCCAGCTCTTCGGCTGGGTGGGGGTCTCCTTGCGGGAGGATGGTTTCTTCCACCCCCGGGGCAATCAATGGCTGCGGGCAACCCAGCCCGGGGAAACCATCTGTCTGCTCCTCCTGGCAGACTGTAGGGCGTGGGCAGAGGCCAGCGGCGCTCTGCCCCGTGGCCAGCTCTTCGGCTGGATGGGGGCCTCCTTGCGGGAGGATGATTTCCTCCATCCCCAGGGCGATCAAGGGCTGCGAGCAACCCAGCCCGGGGAAAACGTTGGTCTGCTCCTCTTGGCAGACTGGGGCAGGTGGGCAGAGGCCAGTGGCGCTCTGCCCCGTTGCCAGCTCTTCTGCTGGGCCCGCGGGCACGGCCACCGTGTCTTCTTGCGGGTTTCAGGGGATAGCTTCTTCTGCTGTGGCCCCAACGGGGCCCCATGGGAGCGGCTCGGCCTCCCATACTTCGGGGTCTCTTGGACTGTCGGTTTCTTCAGCTGGACAGTCCCAGGACATGGGACTTAGACCTGACTGCGGAACGCTGTCCAACAATCTCCTGTAGGCCTTCTCGAGCTCCCATTCTCGCTCCACCAGGAACTCCATCTCCTCCAGCTCGAAGTCCCGGCTCTCGTACGGGAGTTCCTCTTCCCGCCGCTCCAGGATCTCCTCCAACCGCTCCTCCATCTCGTCTCCAAACCCAGGGTCGTCGACCATCCTGGCGTAGAGCAGCCCTGTGCTGCCGTAGTGGAGACCTGCGGTGGCGGCGCCGTCGAGAGTGCGGGGTGTCAGGGGGCCTGTTAACCACCGGAACGCGCGGTACGCAGCGTCCAGTGCTATCTCTTGCCGAACCAGGCCTTGGAGCTCGGCCTCCCACTCCTCCGGGGGTCGGCCCTTCAGGAATACAGCTCTGGCATTGTACTGCACCTGGTAAATGACAGCGTCAGAAGGAACATCAACCCCATGGTAGTTCCTCTCATGGTACAGCGCCTCGTACCAAAGTTCCTGGCGTATCTCGTCCCGCCACTCAGGCCCAGTGGGCTCAACTGCGGACCCGTGGTACCGATCCAGGCCCTCCTGCAGCCTTTTCGGGAATTCCGTCCTCGTGTCGGCGAGGGTGCTGGCACAGGGGCACCACTCCTCGATGGGAAATGTGGCGTCCTCAGATGCAGCTCCAGGCGAGCTGTAAGTCTCCATCCAAGGGTCGCTGGGATGTGCGGTTTCCCCAATACAGACTCCAGGCCTGTATGTCCCAAAAGGGGTATCGCTTGGGGGGTGTAGATTCTCGGGATGAAGTTCCAGTCGAGCTGTAAACCTCGACCCAGGGTTCTACGGTTTTGGGGACGGGGCCAGAATGTTCATTACTTTTTGCACGGAGCGCCGCCATCCGCAGCTCGTGCTGACGGTCCTTCTCCCGCTCCTCATCCTCTTGGAGGTCCATCATTAGTCGTCTCACCGCGTCCTCGGAGGGAGTGAGGCCGAATCCCTCGAACATGGACCGAGCGCTCTGTCGGAGGTGCTCGTTAGGGCCCGGAGTCAGGGTTGGGGTGCTTACCAGTTGCTGGTCCATCCTGATAAGCTCCTTCACCAGGGTTTTCTTATTTTTGGTGCCGGGCGTTCCTCCCCGATTCTCCAACATGCCCCGCAGGACGTCCCGTCTGTAGGCACGGTACCCAGCCATGGTGAGGGTCTTCTTGGGGGGGTGCAGAGAGCTTATCCCACCGCTGCCACCAGTGTGACGGAATGGGTGTTGTCCGCCTGCGGGTGTGCTCCTATCTGCTCCTCCCACTGCGCTTACCGCCGGCCCGACTACCGAGTGGCGCGGCACTCGGCGTCTCGTGCGGCCTGGAGTGACCCCGGGGAAGGGTTGGCGGGCTGTGGAGAGGGACCCCTGCGGGAGATCAGCCCGACCACCGAGTGACACGGCACTCGGCGTCTCGAGCAGCTGATCTACTGACCTTGGTGGAGCTCGGATCGTCTGTGGAGCGGCCGTTCGGATGGGAAACGTTTCGTCTGTTGAGCCGTTCGGATGGGAAACGTTTCGGATTTCCTTCGATCGTGTAGCGCTCTATATACCAAGGCGCGGGAGACGCGCCGCTGCTTCGGATCGGATAGCGGAGTCGATGCGTGGTCGATCCTTCGGTTGGTCGATGCACGTAAGACGCGCCGCTACTTCGATTCGGAACTCAGGCCCAGGGTAGCGGAGTCGAAGCGTGGTCGATCGTTGGTCGAAGCACGTACGATGCACCTCTGTTCTGATTCGAGCTGCAGACACAGGGTAGCCGGATCGTACCTCGTGGAGAATGTACCCCCAGAGACCGCGAGGGATCTCAGGAGTACGACCGACAACAATAAAGGACACCAGGCGGAGCTGTATGCACTAGATGAACTAACTTTTACTGGTCAAATCACATATATTTATGAACATTCGTACAGAGAGAGAACAATAGGAATCCCTGCCCGCCCCCATAAGTCTCATTGGCCTTTGCTGGGAAAAGATACCTGCGTCCCGATTCGCATTGGCTGTTCCGAATCGGGGTGGTGCCGATTCGTAACCGGAAGGTTCGAATCGGGCATTTTTCGATTCGACCGGATGGTCCGAATCGGCCATTTTACGATCCGATCAATTCGACCGGATCCACGAGGCACGGGCAAATGGCGGCGAGCAAAGCATACAATGGGGGTTTTAACATACGTTTACAGTTACACACACGGGGAACACTTTATTACATCACACAATGAAACCACATCTAATAAAATAAAACAAGGTGTGCTGCTGGTGCAACGGCACCTAGGAGTCTATGGGGACCCAAATGTCACAAAGGACTGTCCCTGGCTGAGGGACCTGGGCCATTCCGTGACAGGACATGCCCATGCTTGTGTCATGGGAAGCACATAAGGCAGTGGTCAGAGGGTTTTTTATCAGCAAGGGCACTGCACGTAAAAAAGCTCAGAAGGAAGAATACCAGACTCTAGTAACGGGCACTAGAACTGGAGCACATTGCTTCTAATGACTCTACCATTTACCAAAAGCTACTGCAGGCACGGCAAGCCCTAAACACGATACTGAATGCGTCTATCCGCTTTCAGGCTTTGCGCACTAGGTCATTCTTTGCCCTACATGAAAACAAGCCCGGTCGCCTACTGGCGAGAGTGCTCCGTGATAGACGTACCAAATCATATATCTCTAAAATTAGAACGGCAAAAGGGCCATTCTAAGACTGCACCACAAGATATCTCCGGAGCCTTTCTCCAATACTTTAGAGAGCTATACAACTTGGAAACGAATGGAATAGTATCACCGTCTCTGGACGACATAGATCGATATATAAAGCGGACTGTAAAAAGAGTTCTCTCCAACCCTCGGAACAAGCTTCACTGAAATATGGAAATCACTTCCTAAACACTTCCTAAACACAATATGCTTTAAACATTTACTATATTAGGTTGTGTCACGATGGCTACGGATGGACCGACCACTATGGACCCTTCCTTGGCTGTCATGGCGGTCGGCTAAACCGCTTATGCATACGACCTCTCCGGTAGGATCCACACTGTACCTATGGCACAAAATACGAACAAAATTTTCCCTTTCAACCTATCCCTCACCATTGCTACCACTCATGCACAATCCAGATCTCCCGCTGAACATTCTGCCCACGCTGGTGGCTAGATTCACTGACACTCCCCGACTACGGGCACATCACGTTTTGAGTAATAGCTCATTTTCACCTCTCGAATCCTCGGACAACCCGAACCCTAACTTCACAATTCAATTACCATCAATTTAAATCTGATCTCAAAAAGTTAAAGGGCAAGGAGTCCCTAATTAGGCAGCTTACCCCATTTTTGAATCCATATGTCAGACGGCCTTACCCATGCCACATAGTATCTCCATTCTCTACTGACTATTCCGGAGAATGGATAATGAACCCCCAGATT
This sequence comes from Leptobrachium leishanense, assembly GCA_009667805.1. NCBI lineage: Eukaryota > Metazoa > Chordata > Amphibia > Anura > Megophryidae > Leptobrachium > Leptobrachium leishanense. The sequence goes on along the minus strand of RXON01000339.1, from coordinate 73,802 downwards.
TTATGGCACGATGGGAATGTGCATTGGGCACACCTATTCCCGATGCAGAATGGACGAAATCGCTCACTTTGACCCACTCCGGTACACCGTTTGCCAAATTGCAAGAATCGTCCTACAAGATTCTGACTTTCTGGTATCGCACACCAGCATTATTGGCCACTTTTAACGCTTCACACTCGCCGACCTGCTGGAGATGCAACTCTATGGTCTGCACTTACCTCTATCTGGTGGGAATGCGCAACATTGGAACCATTTTGGCGGAAAGTGCATGACTTGATCCGCCATACGACAGATGTTGACCTTGATTTTACACCACATATTTTCCTATTACTCCAACTACAATTCTAAATTAAGGAGATGAAGAAATCCGTAATGCTCCGCATCCTCCTGGTGGCTAGATCTCTGATCCCAATTTGTTGGAGGACCATCTACAGACCCTCACTTAAACTGTTGGTCGACAAAATGGAACTCTTACGCTCCAATGAGGAACTGGCACTAGCACCTACAGCAGCAGCACAACATTTTACCAAAGTGTGCTTCCATTGGGCAGCATATTGCTCGACAACGAACTTTAGAAACGAACTAGCCTTAGACGAAGTGACATCCGAAGAGGAAACCGAGGAAACCCCGGCTCGTTGGAGGAAGGCGACGGCACAGTTTAGTGATAAACTCTCTGTGAGATTTGGGCCTTGAGATCTCGGAGATGAACACATTACAATAGAACGCATGTTATACCCTCTCGTATCACCCCAGCCTTTCCCTTCACTCCCTCACCTTTCTCAGAAGAGAAAGATAGAAATCAGAGGTGAGAAAAAAATTAAAAAAAAGGAGGATCAGAGTCAGAGACCAAGTGGTCTCTGACTCTGATCCTCCTTTTTTTTTTTTTCTCACCTCTGATTTCTATCTTTCTCTTCTTACTCATACTTGCATGACATATTGCATGCATCGGCACTTATTTTGACTGACATCTTTCAACTACTGTCTGACGATCAGATTAGCATCACTTTTGGAATCAGACAGATGTTAATGATTTTAATATTTAATTAGAACCTTTACTGGACTCAATAGCAAGTATCTTATGTGAAATACTTCACCTCTGACACAACCTAATATAGTAAATGTTTAACGCATATTGTCATTGTATACTACATACACACTGTCATTACCTTTCTCTGTATATTCTGCTTTACAAAATAAAAAAATTTCATTAAAAAAAAAACCAACATTTTAAAAAGCGGAAAAAACTTTTCTCTCTGCTCATATAAAAAGAAGGGGCAGAATCTGTTGCCTTAGAGGAGTTAGTGCAGCATCATTGTTTGTTTCATATGTAAAAGCATATATTGCCTCTGCCGTAGAAAAGAGAAAATTTAACCTTTACTTTTTTGTTTTTTTTACACGGTCATGTTTGGTATCCTTGTAAAGACCAGACTCTGACCTTTCCAATGTCCCCTCCTTTAACCTTGTGCAGTGTACAAATCAGGGATGCAGGGGTTCCAAAGTCTCCCCGTCTCTCCTCACTGCAGTGCCACGGTCTAGACTCTAGGTTTTCGATGAAACAATGCGTTGCGTCATCAGCTCCACACTTGCTGGCAGTGTGGGTAATGAAGGTGAGTTAACGCAGCATAACTGTTCACTTTATAGTTGTAAACTGAAGAACAGTGCTGTGTTAGAAAAAATTAGAAAAATATTTTATTTCTACATAAATCTAACCTGGTTATATTTAGGGTTCCTCCAACCCTAAACGGCTCTGGTCCACCTTCAACACCCTCCTCTACCCACCTGCACCTCCCCCCTCAGCTGCCTTCAGCGCTCAAGACCTGGCAGACTACTTCCTCAGTAAAACTCTAACTATCAGAAGCAACATCCCAACACAAGATAGTTATCTGCCACCTCCACTCCCACAGGTCCCCTCTGCCACCCTCTGCTGCTTTCTCCCAGCCACTGAGGAGGAGGTCAATTCCTTATTGTCCTCCTCACATCTCACCACGTGCCTGCTCGACCCCATTCCCTCACATCTAATTCCTCCCCTCTCCTCCTCCCTCACCCCTGCTCTCACACATCTTCAACCTATCTCTCTCCACTGGCTCCTTTCCATCCGCCTTCAAACACGAGCTAGTTACCCCTTTACTAAAGAAACCATCCCCAGACCCCAACTCTCCATCCAACTACCGCCCTGTATCCCTGCTTCCCTTCACATCAAAGCTCTTAGAAAAACTAGTCTTCAACCGCCTCTCCCTCTTCCTGTCCTCCAATTCCCTACTTGACCCCCTGCAATCTGGCTTCCATCCCCTACACTCAACTGAAACTGCCCTCACCAAAGTCACCAATGACCTCCTAACTGCTAAAAAACACGGCCACTATTCTATTCTCATCCTGCTTGACCTCTCGGCTGCTTTTGACACTGTTGACCACCCCCTCCTTCTACAGACACTCAACTCTCTGGGTCTCGGTGACACTGCACTTGCTTGGGTTGACTCCTATTTATCCAACAGGTCCTTCTGTGTGTCCTTTGCTGGTAACTCCTCCTCTTCATTGCCTCTATCTGTTGGTGTACCTCAAGGCTCTGTCCTTGGTCCTCTGCTCTTTTCCATCTACACCTCCTCCCTGGGCAAAATCATCAACAGCTTTGGCTTTAATTACCACCTCTACGCTGATGACACTCAGATCTACCTCTCTACCCCTGATCTCTCTCCCCCTGTCCTTTCAAAAGTCAGTGACTGTTTATCTGGCATCTCCTCCTGGATGGCCTCCCACCACCTAAAGATCAACATGTCAAAGACTGAGCTCCTACTTATTCCTCCCTCCAATGCCTCCCCACCTCCTGACTTCTCTATCACGGTGGAGGGTATCACCATCTCCCCATCAAACCAAGTTCGCTGTCTTGGAGTTACACTTGACTCTGCTCTTTCCTTCATCCCCCACATCCAGTCTCTTTCCTCCTCCTGCCGATACCAACTGCGTAATATTTCCAGAATTTGGCCATTTCTTACCGCTGTCACCACAAAACAACTCATACACGCCCTGGTAATCTCCCGACTCGACTATTGCAATAATCTCTTATCTGGCCTCCCTTTGTCCCGCCTCTCCCCCTACAATCCATCCTGAACGCCTCCGCCAGGCTAATTCACCTCACCCACCGCTCTGTCTCTGCCGCTCCCCTCTGCGAGTCCCTTCACTGGCTCCCCATCCACTGCAGAATTAAGTTCAAAATCCTTATCCTTACCTACAAAACCCTCACTAACTCAGCGCCCCACTACCTGTCCTCACTAATCACCAAATACACCCCAGCCCGCTCCCTAAGGTCAAACAGTGACCTGCGCCTAGCTTCTCCCCGCATCACCTCTTCCCATGATAGACTGCAGGATTTCTCACGCGCAGCCCCCACTCTCTGGAACGCTCTCCCTCGTACTGTCAGACTTTCCCCTAACTTCTCTTCCTTCAAACGCTCCCTTAAAACGTTCCTATTTAGGGAAGCCTACCACCCAACTCACTGACACAACCATCAATCACTCTCACTTTACAGTCCTCTCCTCCTGTTTCCAACCCCAACCCTCCTAGATTGTGAGTTCCTACGGGAATAGGGCCCTCATCTCCTCCTGTACTGTTTGTCAAATGTTGTTCAATGTATTGTAACCCTGTCTATACTGTGCTTATTGTACAGCGATGCGGAATATGCTGGCGCTTTATAAATAAAGAATAATAATAATAATAATACCGATACTAGTATCGGGACCGATACTGGGTACTGCAGGAGTACTTGGTACTCGTGCAGTACCCCCCAATATATTTTTTCTGATACCGGAAGCCGGCATTGAGCCGGCTTGCCGGCATCCGAGGGGCTGCGGCGGCTGTCCGAATCGGACAGCCGCCCCTGGAGCTCTCTGGCATTCTTACCTTCCTGAGCGACGCCAGGAATGTCTCCGCGCGTGCGCTCATTGGAAGGACCCCAGCCGCGACCACGTGGGACCATGTGATCGCGGCTGGGGTCCTTCCAAGGAGCGCGCACGCGGAAACTTTCCCGGCGTCGCTCAGGAAGGCAAGTATCATCGCGGAGAGCAGCTGCATGGCCTGTCCGAATACTCTATAAGCATTCGGACAGGCCCTGCAGCTGCTCACTGTGTTCATACTTACCTTCCTGAGCGACGCCGGGGAAAGTCTCTGCGCTGGTCGCGGCTGGGGTCCTTCCAACGAGCGCAATACCCATGTGTGAGCTGGAGGGGCATATCCATGAGCTGGGGGGCATACCCATGTGTGAGCTGGGGGGGCATATCCATGAGCTGGGGGGAATACCCATGTGTGAACTGGGGGGGCATATCCATGAGCTGGGGGCATATCCGTGAGCTGGGGGGGGCATATCCGTGAGCTGGGGGGGGCATATCCGTGAGCTGGGGGGGGCATATCCGTGAGCTGGGGGGCATATCCGTGAGCTGGGGGGCATACCCATGTGTGAACTGGGGGGGCATATCCATGAGCTGGGGGGCATATCCGTGAGCTGGGGGGCATATCGTGAGCTGGGGGGCATATCCGTGAGCTGGGGGGGGCATATCCGTGAGCTGGGGGGCATATCCGTGAGCTGGGGGGGCATATCCGTGAGCTGGGGGCATACCCATGTGTGAGCTGTGGGGCATATCCATGTGTGAGCTGTGGGGGGGGCATATCCATGAGCTGGGGGCAATACCCATGTGTGAGCTGTGGGGCATATCCATGTGTGAGCTGTGGGGGGGGCATATCCATGAGCTGGGGCAATACCCATGTGTGAGCTGTGGGGGGCATATCCATGAGCTGGGGCAATACCCATGTGTGAGCTGGGGGCATATCCATGAGCTGGGGGCAATACCCATGTGTGAGCTGGGGGGGCATATCCATGAGCTGGGGGGGGCATATCCATGAGCTGGGGGCAATACCCATGTGTGAGCTGGGGGGGCATACCCATGTGTGAGCTGGGGGGCATACCCATGTGTGAGCTGGGGGGCATACCCATGTGTGAGCTGAGGGGGCATACCCATGTGTGAGCTGAGGGGGCATACCCATGTGTGAGCTGGGGGGCATACCCATGTGTGAGCTGGGGGGCATACCCATGTGTGAGCTGGGGGCAATACCCATGTGTGAGCTGGGGGGGCATACCCATGTGTGAGCTGGGGGGCATACCCATGTGTGAGCTGGGGGGCATACCCATGTGTGAGCTGGGGGCATACCCATGTGTGAGCTGGGGGGGCATACCCATGTGTGAGAGCTGGGGGGGCATACCCATGTGTGAGCTGTGGGGGGGCATATCCATGAGCTGGGGGCAATAGCCATGTGTGAGCTGGGGGGCATATCCATGAGCTGGGGGCAATACCCATGTGTGAGGCGGGGGGGCATATCCATGAGCTGGGGCAATACCCATGTGTGAGCTTGGGGGGCATACCCATGTGTGAGCTGGGGGGCATACCCATGTGTGAGCTGAGGGGGCATACCCATGTGTGAGCTGGGGGGCATACCCATGTGTGAGCTGGGGGGGCATACCCATGTGTGAGCTGGGGGCATACCCATGTGTGAGCTGGGGGGGCATACCCATGTGTGAGCTGGGGGGGCATACCCATGTGTGAGCTGGGGGGGCATACCCATGTGTGAGCTGGGGGGCATACCCATGTGTGAGCTGGGGGGGCATACCCATGTGTGAGCTGGGGGGCATACCCATGTGTGAGCTGTGGGGGGCATATCCATGAGCTGGGGGCAATAGCCATGTGTGAGCTGGGGGGCATATCCATGAGCTGGGGGCAATACCCATGTGTGAGGCGGGGGCATATCCATGAGCTGGGGCAATACCCATGTGTGAGCTTGGGGGGCATACCCATGTGTGAGCTTGGGGGACATACCCATGTGTGAGCTTGGGGCATATCCATGTGTGAGCTGTGGGGGGGCATATCCATGAGCTGGGGGCAATACCCATGTGTGAGCTGGGGGCATATCCATGAGCTGGGGGCAATACCATGTGTGAGCTGGGGGGGCAATACCCATGTGTGAGCTGGGGGGCAATACCCATGTGTGAGCTGGGGGCGCATACCCCATGTGTGAGCTGGGGGGCATATCCATGAGCTTGGGGGGCATACCCATGTGTGGAGCTGGGGGGCATACCCATGTGTGAGCTGGGGGGGGCATACCCATGTGTGAGCTGGGGGGGCATACCCATGTGTGAGCTGGGGGGGCTTACCCATGTGTGAGCTGGGGGGGCATACCCATGTGTGAGCTGGGGGGCATACCCATGTGTGAGCTGGGGGCATACCCATGTGTGAGCTGTGGGGGCATATCCATGAGCTGGGGCAATACCCATGTGTGAGCTGGGGGGGCATATCCATGAGCTGGGGGCAATACCCATGTGTGAGGTGGGGGGGCATATCCATGAGCTGGGGGCAATACCCATGTGTGAGCTTGGGGGGCATATCCATGTGTGAGCTGTGGGGGGGCATATCCATGAGCTGGGGGCAATACCCATGTGTGAGCTGGGGGGGCAATACCCATGTGTGAGCTGGGGGGGGCATACCCATGTGTGAGCTGGGGGGGGCATACCCATGTGTGAGCTGGGGGGGGCATATCCATGTGTGAGCTGGGGGGCATATCCATGTGTGAGCTGGGGGGCATACCCATGTGTGAGCTGGGGGGCATACCCATGTGTGAGCTGTGGGGGGGCATATCCATGAGCTGGGGGCAATACCCATGTGTGAGCTGGGGGGCAATACCCATGTGTGAGCTGGGGGGGCAATACCCATGTGTGAGCTGGGGGGGCATACCCATGTGTGAGCTGGGGGGGGCATATCCATGTGTGAGCTATGGGGGCATACCCATGTGTGAGCTGGGGGGGCATACCCATGTGTGAGCTGTGGGGGGGCATATCCATGAGCTGGGGCAATACCATGTGTGAGCTGGGGGGCATATCCATGAGCTGGGGCAATACCCATGTGTGAGGTGGGGGGCATATCCATGAGCTGGGGGCAATACCCATGTGTGAGCTGGGGGGCATACCCGTTGTGAGCTGGGGGGGCATATTCCATGAGCTGGGGGGGCATACCCATCGTGTGAGCTGGGGGGGCATACCCATGTGTGAGCTGGGGGGGGCATACCCATGTGTGAGCTGTGGGGGCATACCCATGTGTGAGCTGGGGGGGCATACCCATGTGTGAGCTGGGGGGCATACCCATGTGTGAGCTGGGGGGGCATACCCATGTGTGAGCTGGGGGGGCATACCCATGTGTGAGCTGGGGGGCATACCCATGTGTGAGCTGGGGGGCATACCCATGTGTGAGCTGGGGGCATACCCATGTGTGAGCTGTGGGGGCATACCCATGTGTGAGCTGTGGGGGGCATATCCATGAGCTGGGGCAATACCCATGTGTGAGCTGGGGGGGCATATCCATGAGCTGGGGGCAATACCCATGTGTGAGGTGGGGGGGCATATCCATGAGCTGGGGGCAATACCCATGTGTGAGCTAGGGGGGCATACCCAGGTGTGAGCTTGGGGGGCATACCCATGTGTGAGCTTGGGGCATATCCATGTGTGAGCTGTGGGGGGGCATATCCATGAGCTGGGGGCAATACCCATGTGTGAGCTGGGGGGGCATACCCATGTGTGAGCTGGGGGGGCATACCCATGTGTGAGCTGGGGGGGCATACCCATGTGTGAGCTGGGGGGGCATATCCATGAGCTGGGGGGGCATACCCATGTGTGAGCTGGGGGGGCATACCCATGTGTGAGCTGGGGGGGCATACCCATGTGTGAGCTGGGGGGGCATACCCATGTGTGAGCTGTGGGGGCATACCCATGTGTGAGCTGTGGGGGGGCATATCCATGAGCTGGGGCAATACCCATGTGTGAGCTGGGGGGGCATATCCATGAGCTGGGGGCAATACCCATGTGTGAGCTAGGGGGGCATACCCATGTGTGAGCTTGGGGGGCATACCCATGTGTGAGCTTGGGGCATATCCATGTGTGAGCTGTGGGGGGGCATATCCATGAGCTGGGGGCAATACCCATGTGTGAGCTGGGGGGCATATCCATGAGCTGGGGGGGCAATACCCATGTGTGAGCTGGGGGGGCAATACCCATGTGTGAGCTGGGGGCAATACCCATGTGTGAGCTGGGGGGGCAATACCCATGTGTGAGCTGGGGGGCAATACCCATGTGTGAGCTGGGGGCAATACCCATTGTGTGAGCTGGGGGGCATACCCATGTGTGAGCTGGGGGCATACCCATGTGTGAGCTGGGGGGGCATATCCATGAGCTGGGGGGGCATACCCATGGTGTGCCTGGGGGGGCATACCCATGTGTGAGCTTGGGGGGCATACCCATGTGTGAGCTTGGGGGGCATACCCATGTGTGAGCTTGGGGGCATACCCATGTGTGAGCTTGGGGGGCATACCCATGTGTGAGCTGGGGGGGCATACCCATGTGTGAGCTGGGGGGCATACCCATGTGTGAGCTGGGGGGGCATACCCGTGTGTGAGCTGTGTGGGGGCATATCCATGAGCTGGGGCAATACCATGTGTGAGCTGGGGGGCATATCCATGAGCTGGGGGCAATACCCATGTGTGAGGTGGGGGGGCATATCCATGAGCTGGGGGCAATACCCATGTGTGAGCTGGGGGGGCATACCCATGTGTGAGCTGGGGGGCATATCCATGAGCTGGGGGGCATACCCATGTGTGAGCTGGGGGGCATACCCATGTGTGAGCTGGGGGGGCATACCCATGTGTGAGCTGGGGGGGCATACCCATGTGTGAGCTGGGGGGCATACCCATGTGTGAGAGCTGGGGGGCATACCCATGTGTGAGCTGGGGGGGCATACCCATGTGTGTGAGCTGGGGGGGGCATACCCATGTGTGAGCTGTGGGGGCATACCCTGTGTGAGCTGTGGGGGGGCATATCCATGAGCTGGGGGCAATACCCATGTGTTGAGCTGGGGGGGCATATCCATGAGCTGGGGGCAATACCCATGTGTGAGGTGGGGGGCATATCCATGAGCTGGGGGCAATACCCATGTGTGAGCTTGGGGGGCATACCCATGTGTGAGCTTGGGGCATATCCATGTGTGAGCTGTGGGGGGGCATATCCATGAGCTGGGGCAATACCCATGTGTGAGCTGGGGGCATATCCATGAGCTGGGGGCAATACCCATGTGTGAGCTGGGGGGGCATACCCATGTGTGAGCTGGGGGGGCATACCCATGTGTGAGCTGGGGGGGCATACCCATGTGTGAGCTGGGGGGGCATACCCATGTGTGAGCTGGGGGGGCATATCCATGAGCTGGGGGCATACCCATGTGTGAGCTGGGGGGGCATATACCCATGTGTGAGCTGGGGGGCATACCCATGTGTGAGCTGTGGGGGCATACCCATGTGTGAGCTGTGGGGGCATATCCATGAGCTGGGGCAATACCCATGTGTGTGAGCTGGGGGGCATATCCATGACTGGGGGCAATCCCATGTGTGAGCTAGGGGGGCATACCCATGTGTGAGCTTGGGGGGCATACCCATGTGTGTGAGCTTGGGGCATATCCATGTGTGAGCTGTGGGGGGGCATATCCATGAGCTGGGGGCATATACCCATGTGTGAGCTGGGGGGCATATCCATGAGCTGGGGGGAAATACCCATGTGTGAGCTGGGGGGCAATACCCATGTGGTGAGCTGGGGCAATACCCATGTGTGAGCTGGGGGCAATACCCATGTGTGAGCTGGGGGGCAATACCCCATGTGTGAGCTGGGGGCAATACCCATGTGTGAGCTGGGGGGCATACCCATGTGTGAGCTGGGGGGGCATATCCATGAGCTGGGGGCATACCCATTGTGTGAGCTGGGGGGCATACCCATGTGTGAGCTTGGGGGGCATACCCATGTGTGAGCTTGGGGGGCATACCCGTGTGTGAGCTTGGGGGGCATACCCGTGTGTGAGCTGGGGGGGCATACCCGTGTGTGAGCTTGGGGGGGCATACCCGTGTGTGAGCTTGGGGGGGCATACCCGTGTGTGAGCTTGGGGGGGCATACCCGTGTGTGAGCTTGGGGGGCATACCCGTGTGTGAGCTTGGGGGGGCATACCCGTTGTGAGCTTGGGGGGCATACCCGTGTGTGTGAGCTTGGGGGGCATACCCGTGTGTGAGCTTGGGGGGCATACCCGTTTGTGAGCTTGGGGGGCATACCCGTGTGTGAGCTTGGGGGGGCATACCCGTGTGTGAGCTTGGGGGGGCATACCCGTGTGTGAGCTTGGGGGGGCATACCCGTGTGTGAGCTTGGGGGGGCATACCCGTGTGTGAGCTTGGGGGGGGCATACCCGTGTGTGAGCTTGGGGGGGCATACCCGTGTGTGAGCTTGGGGGGGCATACCCGTGTGTGAGCTTGGGGGGGCATACCCGTGTGTGAGCTTGGGGGGCATACCCGTGTGTGAGCTTGGGGGGGGGGCATACCCGTGTGTGAGCTTGGGGGGGGCATACCCGTGTGTGAGCTTGGGGGGGCATACCCGTGTGCTGGGGGGGCATACCCGTGTGCTGGGGGCAATACCCATGAGCTGGGGGGCAATACCCGTGTGAGCTGGGGGGCATACCCGTGAGCTGGGGGGCATACCCATGTGTGAGCTGTGGGGGGGCATATCCATGAGCTGGGGGCAATACCCATGTGTGAGCTTGGGGGGGCATATCCATGAGCTTGGGGGCAATACCCATGTGTGAGCTGGGGGGGCATATCCATGGAGCTGGGGGGCATACCCATGTGTGAGCTTGGGGGGCATACCCATGTGTGAGCTTGGGGGGGCATACCCATGTGTGAGCTTGGGGGGGCATACCCATGTGTGAGCTTGGGGGGCATACCCATGTGTGAGCTTGGGGGGCATACCCATGTGTGAGCTGGGGGGGCATACCCATGTGTGAGCTTGGGGGGCATACCCATGTGTGAGCTGGGGGGGCAATACCCATGTGTGAGCTGGGGGGGCATACCCATGTGTGAGCTGGGGGGGCAGTATGAATATATATATATCGGGGGGGATATACATGTGAGCTGGGGGTATTTTTATATGGTCTGTTCTTATTGGAAAGCGTCACTTGACATTAAAGAAAAGTATCGGTACTCGTACTCTGTCTTAAGAAAGTGGTATCGGTGCATCCCTAGTTATATTTGATATCACTAGAAAGGCCATAATCCGGCGTTCCAATGATGCCCATTATGTCCTTCTAGCTCTTAGGGCTCCAGAGATACAGTGGTCTAAATAATTGAAAATTGTTAAAGAAAAAAGAAAAAAAAAACCTACTCTGCCTAGTTATAAATCTGGCCCTGCTATTAACCCTTGACAACCCCGTCCCATTTTTTTTTTCTTTATATTAGGGGGAACCTTTTTGTGTTTTAAAAGGCAGTGTGTTCTAGATTTGTCTTTCTTGAATTTGGAGCATATTAGTTATTTCCATTTAAGTTTGAAAATTAAGTTGTTGTTTATTGAGGAAAATAAAATTGAGGGAAAATTTAAAATAACAAGCAGCCAGTGAAGGTAGATTTTTCTGTGGCTGAAAACCTAGGGCTACAAACTGCTTTTTCATTGCCTGGTAGAGTGTGTTCATAGGGTGCAACTTTCCTTTACAGTCAGTTTTGCTCCGTAGCCAAAGGTTTGGCTAATGATGCGTCCATGCTCCTGAAAATCGCTCTTTTCAGCTCCCGGAGCTGACTGGATCACCAGTGAAAAATAATAATTCTTCATAGGAGCTGTGGGAATTTCCTCTACACTGCGTCCACATGGTCGAGCCTGCTGAACTTCCCTGCATTTTCTAGCCTGATGACCAATAACGGACGAATCCCATAACTAGAGAGTCCTATTCCGTTATTTATTTTGCAAAAAGTATCTTTTTAAACTAAAAGGATATGCTACTCATCCTGACCACTTTATATTTTCTAAGTGGTCAGGATGTGAGGAGTGCCCCCCCTGCTGCCCCTTTCTGCTGAAATCGCTGGGTGAAGTGGAGGTGTTTCCTGCACTCCACCCAGTGTCACCAGCAGTGGGGATTCTGAATTTCCTTGATTTCGCTGCTTCTGCTCACCAGATCAGTCAGTGATGTCAGCACGTACAGAGCGTGCAGACGTCACCCTCGGAGACTGTTCGCAATAGCGAGCAGTCTCAGAGAGGCAGCCGATTGATCGGATCTGCACATGTGTGCGCAGCTGTGTTCTCTCATTCTGTGCAGGCTTTACAGAGCATACAGTAGTGGCCAAAATTTTGGCACCATTTTGGGAAAAGTGTATTTTTGAGGCTTGATGGCTCGTAACACCTTTTTTTTTCTTTATTTTATTAATACCATAACATTAATCATTGGAAAGATAATATAAACAAGAATGTAATAAAACTAAGTGGAGGACATTTGTCAGTGTGTTATGTGATTGCTATCAATTCGGCTGTTTTTTTTGTGTTCTTTCATTTAGTAAGCTTGTAAACCGTAATAAAATTAAAGGGCACAAAGAGTTGACTGGTCACCCAGAAAGCGATGTCGAGTAGTACTATTAAGTGAAAAAGGCTACAGTTATGAAGAAACTGGAAGAAATATTGATGGAAACTTAACCTAAGGTGGAATTTTGAAATTTTGAAGAGTTCTAAGGAGACTCGTTCACTACAAAACCAGACTGGTAAAAGCAGGAAAAGGTGCACAACAGCATGTGATGATAGAAGAATTGAGAAACTGTACCTACGTGACAGAAGTAAATCATCTGGGTGTATAGAAGAAGAAATGACGCATTGCAATCTAGACTGAAACAGTTAATCGATAATGAGCATAGTCGACAACTCTACGCATTATCGATTAAAGGGACATGCATGCTTTGCTAGTGTGCTTTTAAAAACGTGCAGTGCCTTCTGAATGGGCCAGTAGTGTCATTCAGCAGGCATAAAATGCAAGTAAATATGATATTTTTTTCATATTTACCTGATCTTTCTTTTCGTTTTCCACGCCCACCATAGGAGGCATTTTAGGCTATCCAATCAGTGCCTCTTCCTAGGTAGAGCTAAAAAACACACGGAGCATGTGTGTCTGAGTTGCTCCTCCTCCCTCCTGCACTGTGAGCTGAGGGGTGGGCGGGGCTGAACTTTCACCCCCAGCTACTACAGGGACAGGGATGGAAAGAAATCCATACACACAGGGAGAAAGAGACGACAGAGAGAAGGAAAAGCACAGAGACACAGCAAGAAACGGTAAAGAGAGAAAGACCGCAAGATAAAGCAGAGACAGCACAAGAAAAGATACAGTGAGAGAGTGCTCGTACAAGAGACAGCACAAGAAAGAGTGTGAGAGTGAGTGACCGTGTGAGGGAGTTTGAGTGAGACCGTATGTAAATCTTGAAAGAGCACAAGTGAGCCAGTGAGTGAGTCTTTGTGTGAGCGAGTCAGCGGGTGAGTGAGTCTTGCTTTCACAGTTGCAGAGATGTTAATATTCAGTTCCTCGGTTTCCCCAGTCTGAAGTCCTGAGTGTGCACAGCTTGTATTATTTCATACAGTCACAGGTATTTATAAAGCGCTAGCAAGTTCCGTAGCACTGTACAATGGGAGAGGCAGAATAACAAATGTCCATACAAGTTAAACACACAGAACAGTAGGAGAGAGGACCCTGCCCAAGAGCTTGCAATCTAAGAGGAGAGGGGTGACGCGCTAGGTGAAGGTAATAGCTGAATATTTTAAGTAGTGGGGTGCATGGGGGGCTGTGGGCAAGATGGAGCAAGAAATGTAGTTCATGTGAAGCTTTATATATATATAATAGTCGGAGTAGTGGGCAGGGAGGAGGCGGGGAATATTCAGGAAGTATGAGCTGAAGAAACACCCCTAGCTGAGGGGCGTCGCCTGGAAAAGATGAAATGAGAGTTTAAAGCAAGAAATTTTTTTTATACATTTTTAAAACTTTTATTGATTTATTCTAATTTGTCTATAGGTATAAAAGTGTTTAAATGTCAATTTAAAAAAACTTTTTCTAGACATGCATATCCCTTTAATCGGCTGTCATTTAATCGATTTGTGTACAGCACACACGGTTTACCATCAGACTGATAACCTCAGATTCTGCTTCAGCGCTAGTTGCAGAAGATGTGCCGCTGCTTTACTTTGTATGATTTTGTTCTAGGATTATGTCAGAAATAACCAGTTTTGTTTTTATTTAGTTCACATTTGCAGAAGCACTAGAACACAAACCCTGTGATACTGCCACTTGATATGGGCACTGTACCACTGGTGTTCTATCTTTACTGGAAGCTGGTCATGTGCCACCACCTCAACCTGCCCATCACCCCCTCTTTTGTCTGGAGCTGCCACGCTCTCTCTTTGGTCCAGTCCCTTCCCATAAACTCCCTCCCACACTTAGGTCCGGTCTTTTTGCCTAAACCTAGTCCCTCTCACACTCGGTGCAAGTCCCTTGCCCAAACTCGCTCCCTTCCACCTCTGGACCCTCCTCCCGCTCCGTTTGTTCATGACATTATTGTAAAGGGTCACTCTAATAATATAAAGTGGTCAGGCTGCGTAGAGGGCTCCCCGTTCTCACCCTGCTTTCATGTTGACAAAGTATGCAATCTGCAGTTGTACATATGAACATTATGTTCACTACACAAATTGCTTACGGGGGGAAAAGGAGGGGGGCAGGGGTTGATATATATATATATATTTTTTTTTAAATTTTCTTTTGCATAATGTTCCTTTTTATGGAAACAAAATAATTGTATTTTTCTTTTTACCGATGAATCTATTAATCAAAAATAAACTGCCAACTAATCGATTTTATGAAAATAATTTTTAGTTGCATCCCTAATGCAATCTGAAGTTGAGTGCATGAACTGGTCTAAATGCTAGAATTTCACACAAAAAGCCATTTTTATCTCTCAAACAAAGGTTGAAAAGATTAGGATGGGCTACAACCCATGTTAACTGGACAGCGGAACAATGGGACAGTGTTACTTGGGGTGATGAGACCAAAATCTCCCTGTTTTGTAGCGATGGCATAAATATTTTGAGGTTTGATAGCGCATAACACTACTTTCTTTTTTTTGTTTTTTGTTTTTTGAGTAAAACCTCAATATTATATATCAATGGAAAGATAATTAAACAAGAATGTAATGCAACAAGGATTGTTCAATCCTATGAAACATTCTAGCCAAATAACCAGATAAAGGAAACACAACTTGGGTTGATATGAAGTAGCTTTCCTTCATTATTTTTCTATGTGTTTCACTTCTCTTCTTTATAACTGTTGTTCTAATAAAAAGAATCATAAATGTTATCTTTCGATTGATATATAATGTTGTGGTATCACTTAAATAAAAAGTGGTTATTATGAGCCACAAAAAAGGTTTCCACAATTTTGGCCGTGCGTGCGTAAGTCCGTAGAACTGTGCAAATTGCATTTCCTATGCTGTGTAAATTGCATAGAAAAGCTTCAGACACTTGCGAGTTCGGTAGCCCCTGATCTGAAGAGTAACTGCACGGCACACGTACCAAGAGACAAAAGGGGAGTAAAATCACCTTCACTAAAACAAATGTTAAAAAAAATAATTGGGCAGCAGCATTTGGCCAAATATCTAAAGGCAAATATTGAATACTCTATTAAATATGGGGTGCCCTGTTAAGTAAAGGGTGTTATGAGGCATCATCTAACACCGTGGTGTGCTCAACCCAGGCCCTCGAGTACCCCTAACAAACCAAATTTTAAGGATTACCTTGGGGGTAATGAGACAATGACAGAGTAGCAAATCATAGCATGTGCTGTGCTTCAGATGTATGGAAAACCTGGTCTGTTAGGGGTACTTGAGGGACAGGTTTGGGAGCCACTGATCTAACAGATAATCTGCCCAAAGACTTTTAATTTTCAGAGCTAGGCATGACTGGCCAAAAAAATTTCCTCCCCAGCTGTATTAGACCTACAGCTATGGTAAGCCTTTACAGCCCTCAGACTTTTTGAGCTTCACGGGTGTGTTGGTTCTAAAACAGGGAGGGATTTGGTCAGTTCTGCTTTAATACATATGACTTTCAAGGGACACTACCATTTACAGGAGCTGCAACTAGTTTACATGTGCATTACAAATAAAACCACATTCTAAAACAAATGCTGCCTTTTTTTTTTTTTTTTTTTTGGTGTGAAGTAAATTTTTTTTGTGAAAGGATTTTATCAGGAAGGATACATTGAGATTTCTCTTGTTTTCAAGTATGTCCTCGGTGGCGAGTATGTACCGTTAGGTGTCTTGCCCAAGGACACTGCATGTAAAACGGAAAAATAAAGTAAGGTTTTTATCTCTTGTTTACGTATTTTCCCATGATGCAACACTTGCCAAAAACTTTGCTTTACAGCTCTTGTTTATTTAATCTACTTTATTTAACAGTTAATGAGGTGGAAGATGGAATGATAAATACAGCTGCGGTGGGTGAATTGTTCTCCCGGCTAAATTAGAGCTGGCAGCTTAAGGCTAATTATCTACTCCCTGGTGGTGTCCTTTGAATACATACCACACAATAAAATCATTTGAGACCCTGAACGACCTATAGAGTCCATTATATGGCCAATGCCACACAGTGAGGACCAAGTGAGGTAATGATGCTGATGTGGAGTTTACAACAGAAAATAAATGTACCCAGTGACACATATAGAGTAAAATATTTTCTTAACTAAACATACATGAGAAAAACAAAGCAAATGTAAGCTATCGGCAGTATAAAATAAAAACTTTTTTATTTTTTTTGGTGGTAGTGTCCCTTTTTAACTATTCTCTGCTGTTTGTTGTTGGATGTGCATTTAGACTTGTGTGAAAGCTTATTTTTTTTTTTCTTCTATTACACCTCAACAGATCAGTAGAAATTGAGAATGATGTCAAAAATTATACCAGGAAGGATATCCCTGGACCACTCCAGGGAAGGTGAGTAATGATCACATAAAGGATGTGCATTAATAGTGTAGGTGTCACTAAATGAGTGGATCCAGATCAGGTGGCAAAGGAAATCTGCTAGCGTTACTTAAAAAAAGAACCTGGATACCAATGTCTTGCCTTGCCATGCATCCACCTTTCTCCTCCCTCTCCTTTTTAAACCAGTATTTACAGGAATATGTGGACTCACAGAATTTTTTTCAGAGGCCTCGGAAGTAGATTATTGAAAGGTGTTTGCCGGTGATTTGCTTTACATTAGCCTGTTCCTATAACCGCATGGATTAAAACCTCTGCATTGAAAGATTGCATTCTTCTGCAATTTTTCTATATCCAGATTTTGCCATACTCAGGTTGATATGTACAACTATGATCACAGCAGCACTGGTATACAGCATTTATCAGTAGGCAGAGACAGCTCTGTTAATAAGGGCTTGGAGTGATGGATCGATGAGGGGGGCGGGGCGTCGCATCAAAAGAAGTACATTCAGGAATACGGAGTCCAGATTGCAGAAAGACCAATTGCATTTTATATTTTTCTTGACTGGTAACCTTATTTTGTGTACTGTTTGAAAGCTTTAACCTGGTATTCCCCTTTTCTTAACCCCTTCCACTCCCAACGCTGACTTATCTCGATTTTGCATTTTAAAACATTGGAAAGCACTCATTAGCATAACAAAACCCAATTTTTTTTATTTTTTTTTATTCAAAGCAAAAGGGCATACATAGAAGTTTAACAGTATAGTTATAAAGTCAACACTGACTTAGCATACGTAGATAGCAGTATCCATCATGAAATAATTATCAACATTAAACGTGTTGGTACAATTCTGCATAACAAGGGCAGCGAAAATACATGAATACAACAGTAAGAACAGTCATCACTGAGCATCGTGGTAGGTCACTAGGACTCTCAGAAGGTAGCAAGGTGCGGAGGGGCTCAGGCTCGTTAGCAACGTCGTAGTGGACCGTCCCATGTTGTGTTCAGGATCCCGAAAAGGGGGGGAAATCCTTCGGACGGGGATGGGGAGACTACTAGGAGAGGTCAAGGGGGGTAGGGGGAGAGCCGCGGAGAAGCTGGAGGAGGAAGGAGTAACAGAGTCCAAGGGAAGGGGGGGAGAGCAGAGGAGGTAAGTCTCTGGGGGGGGACAGAGGGGGGGTAAGGAGGGAGAGAGGGTGGAGAGAAGGGAAAAAAGAAGATGTGACGGAATGGGGTATCCGCCTGCGGTCCTGCTCTATCTGACCCCCTCTATGGTGTTGCCAAGCCCGACTACCGAGTGGCACGGCACCCCGCGTCTCAAGCGGCTTGGGTAGAAGACCACGTGGTGGTGGAGATCTGGAGAGTATATGGGGCACCCACGGTGGAGATCCGCCCGACTACCGAGCGGCACGGCACTCGGTGTCTCGAGCAGCGGATCTACTGACCTTTGGAAGGCTGGAGACGGTCTGCGTGGCGAACCGCGGTTCGGTAGAGTCTCCTTGAAGATGCGGGGCACGGCGCTGAGCTGAGGTCCCGATTCGGGGTGGTTGCGGTATCCCGAAGTACCGATCCAAGGTGGCGCAACGGCGCGGCGAATCGATGTTCTGCTGCGGAGTTAGAGTGACCCGTTCCTGGGCGGTGGTGATATATAGCTGGCGTGAAATGACAACACCAGACGGAGCTGCATGTATCAAACACTCAGATGAACTGACCTTTTAATGAACAACACCACTATTTATGCTGAAGTACAACAGTCATAATTTGCATACCCATACTAATTACTAGCATACCCATACTAATTAGTTATGTCAGTTATTTACAATAAACATTCTTCACATTCTCTTAGCCTTCAACTCACACAACGTTTGTACATCCATTGTTCTAACACATCAGATAAAACACACACTATCAGAGATCCCTTAAATTAAACATGTAGCTAGATAATGGGGAAAATACCTGACGCATAAATTACACCGCAGCAAAACTTGTTTACTGGCTACAGAAAAACACATTTACCTACAGGAATATAAGTATGTTTTAAAACCAAAGCTATGTCATTTCACTAAACTAAATTAAACTAAAACCAAACGATGTAAAGTATATTTAAAATCACACAGGGTACATCTTAATACAGCACATCAAGTAAAACCACATTTAGCAAGGAAAATAAACTGTTCATACAGTGAAACGCACACTGCAAACGTTCAAAGGAAAACAAGGTCCTTTTAAAAATGTCTTGGGTTTGAGTCCTGGGTCTCGCTGCGCCGAGCCCCTATGTCCCTTCTGTGACAGAAGAGAAAGAGAGGATGAGGAGATAAGAAAGATGAAAGAAAGAAGAAAAAAAAAAAAGGGGGGGGAGAGTGTGTGTCGTGTCAGTGTGGAGATAGTGCGGGTGGTCCCAGAGTCCCGATTAGGCGTTTTAATAGGAAGGTGAAGGGCGAACATGGTGGCCGGGCACGTAGCGCCGACGGCCCCCACGGGGCAAAGGTACCCGTCGTGGGCCACAGTCCAGTGAATAAGTGATGGGGAGTGGGGGAGTGGCCTCGTGTCAGGGTTCGGCTCGGGCGCGGCAGGAGATCGAGGGCAGGTAAGTACACCAGTGAAACCATTTCTGTAAGTGAGCTTCCAGGGTATCCTCCAGCCTTGCGACTAGATCTTCTTGGTTTCGCACCTCCTCCATCCGAGTCAACCAGCTAAGGTATGTGGGTGGGAGCGCCGATCTCCACGCCCGAGCGATAAGGAGACGCGCCGTCATGAGCATGGGCATCGCCACCGATTTCTTAACAGTGCATACCGAATAGGGGGTATGTGTGAGAAGCATCGTCTCAGGCGTAAACGGCAGGTCAAGGTCTGTGACCTCTGCAACGGTGTCTCGCACCAATCTCCAGAAGGGGGCGATGAGGGTACATTCCCACCAGACGTGTAGGTAGGATCCGAATGAGATGTCGCACCTCCAGCAATTCGGTGTGAGACGTAGACCGATGCGGAACATAAGCGAGGGGGTGCTGTACCAAAGTGTGAGTATCTTGTACGAGGTAGACTGTAGACGTGCTTGGGGTGAGCCATGGTGTGTGAGTTCATAGGTGGCGTGCCATTGCTCATCCGAGATCTCAGCATCGAGCATTCGCTCCCAGGTGTGTTCGAAAGACGGGGGATCTGGGGCGAACGATGACTGTAACATACTATAGATAACTGAGATGCCGTGTTTAAACGGGCGTCCCGCAAGGCAGAGTGCCTCAAATGGTGTAGTGGAGCGAGTTAAACGATGATGTGCAGGGAGGGAGAGCAGGTAATGAGAGATCTGGGCGAAGTTAAACAGCTCCAGGGGCGTAGGGTTAGGAGTCTGACCGGGTCGGTCCCATGGGGGGAGTAGGTCCGGTCCCGAAAGAAATTGAGCGGCTCTGGGGGTAGTCCCAGGGGCCAGTCTTCCACAGAGATGCGGGTGTAAGCCCCCCGGAAAATCTGGGTTGTCCGAAAGTGGAAGCATCGGGGATGGGTAGGAGGAAAAAGAGCAGCGGCGGAGGACTGAGTGCCAGACTCGGAGGGTGGAGCCCACAAATGGGTGGCGGGTCGAGAAGGGGGAGCGATGGCGCGGGGCAATCCAGGGTAACACTGCAGAGGGGTGTGGAGTAGCCCTCCATTCCAGATCCTGCCACAATGCGTGTCTCCCTCCCGTTGTCCACTCCACCACCCTAACCAAGTGTGACGCCTGGTAGTAGAGGGTGAAGTTTGGCAGGGCCAGTCCACCAGATTGTTTAGAGCGGGACAGCGTAGCAATACCGACCCTTGCTTTGAACAAATTCCATACAAATCGAGAGCAGTATGACCGGATCCTGGCAAAAAAAGAGGCAGGTATATGTATGGGTAAGGTCTGGAAGAGGTATAGGAGGCGTGGTAAGATGTTCATCTTAAGGATGCTAATTTTTCCCAACCAAGACACCCTCAATGGTTTCCAGCGTACCATGTCGTGGCAGAGAGTCTCCCACAGTGGCAAAAAGTTTGCCTTGAAGAGATCTTGTGTGGTTCTCGTAAGCCAGAGTCCTAGGTATCTCATTCGAGTGGTGCACCACACGAAGGGGAGCGTGTGGCGGAGCCTGCGTTCCATCGCCTCCGGGGCAGTCAAGTTCAGAATTTCAGATTTGTCCATATTTAGTTTGAAGTTAGCTAATCGACCGTAAGTCTGGAACTCATCAACTATAGCAGGTAGGGCCATTAACGGATCGGTAACATAGAAAAGAAGGTCATCAGCATAGGCTGACACCTTATGCGTGTGCGTCCTGCCTCTCAAGCCCGGTATAGAAGCGTTCATTCGTATAGACTCTAGGAAGGGTTCTAGGGACAGTGCGAAAAGGAGTGGTGACAGAGGGCAACCCTGCCTAGTCCCGTTTCGGATCTGAAAGGGTTCAGAGGAGACCCCATTAACCCTGACCTTGGCGTTTGGGTCACTGTAAAGGGCAGCCGTCCACTGGACAAACTCAACTGGAAAGTTCATGGCTCTCATCGTGGAGAACATGAAGGGCCATGAGACTCTGTCGAACGCCTTTTCGGTGTCCGTAGATAGTAGCAGCATGGGGGTTTTGGAGCTGCACGCTTCGTGTATCACATTCAGGGTCCGAATCGTGCCGTCTCTAGCTTCTCGCGCCGGTATGAACCCCACTTGGTCCCTCTTCACAAGGGAGGGTAGGACCTGCCGAAGCCGGTTGGCCAGGATCGCAGCAAATATTTTGAGGTCGTTATTAAGAAGCGATATGGGTCGAAAACTGGAGCATAATTGGTGATCTTTACCGTCTTTGGGAATCACTACTATCGTGGCGGAAAGGGTGTGGGGGTGGAAGGGCTTATCAGTGAGTAAGGCATTAAAGGTACCTGTCATGTGGGGGGTCAATATCTGCCCGGATTTTTTATAGTAGAGGGCCGGGAATCCATCTGGGCCAGGTGTCTTGCCATTCTTCTGTTGTTTAATGGCTTGGGAGATCTCCTCCGAGGAGATAGGGAGACTAAGCGGCAAGCGTTGCTCCACCGTAAGTCTGTGGGGGATCCGCGGTGCCAGGTAGTTGTCGATCAGGTGTGGAGGAAGCGGTCCAGCCGTGTCAACTGAGTGATAGAGGGAGGAGTAGTAGTCCCGGAAAGCTCGGGCGATGTGGGTCGGGTCTAGTAACGGTATGCCCGAGGCAGGTCGGATCGACGGCACGTAGACTCGGTGTCGCTTTTGCTTCAATAGACGGGATAAAAGACGGCCCGGCTTATCTTCGTGAAGCGCGAAGAAACACTTTGTTTGGAGCATTGCCCGTTGCACTTGGGGGTTTAAAGCATTAGCTAGTTGCGTGCGAGTTTGGAGGAGGCGGGCAAGTGTGTCAACCTCACCGGTCGTCTGGTGTTCTAGTTCAAGGTTCCGGATGTTAGTGTGCAGCTCGTCAATCTCTTTACGGTATTCTTTCTTCTTCCCTGATGCTAGTGAGATTAGACGGCCGCGGAGCACCGCCTTGTGTGCCTCCCAAATAGTAGGGAGTGGGACGTCCGATCCACATTGGTCATCAAAGAAGGACTGCATAGTACTCTCCATCTTGGTCACTATCATCGCGTCTGATAGGAGTGAGGTGTTCAGTTGCCAGTGGCCTTCTCGTGGGCGTAGTAGGGGGGACGCGATGGTGAGCACTACTGGTGCATTATCCGACCACGTAGTAGCTTGGATATCGGAGGTTCTGACCAAGGGCAGGTCATATTGCGGGACAAAAAAATAGTCCAGTCTAGAGTACATTTGGTGCACCGAGGAGTAGTAGGTGTAATCTTTGACATTCAGGTGTCGCGCCCTCCAGACATCTACAAGTCGAAGCGAATGCAGGGAGAGGTGTATACGGCGCAAGACCCTTTTGGGGATCCGATGGAGCGCAGAGGAAGAGTCCTCCGCGGGGACCAAAGGGACGTTAAAATCCCCACCAAGGATCAATGCGCCCTCTGTAAAAGATTCCAGGGCACGAAGTGCCTTAGCTAGATATAGGTGTTGGTTGGTGTTAGGGAGGTAGAGGTTTGCGAAGGTGTAAGTAGAACCGGCTATAGCACCCTTAACAAACACACACCTACCATCTCCCGCTAGGTATGTGTCTCGAGGTTCAAATGGTATTGAGTTAGCGAATAATATCGCCGTCCCCGTGACCTAGTATCAGGATTATGGTCAAAAAACCCCATCGGGAACCGTCGATCCCGGAGGGATGGCGGGGATGTGGAGCAGAAGTGGGTCTCCTGTAGGAAGGCCACTGAAGAGCGGAGCCCGGCCAGGTCGCGCAGAAGTCGTCTCCTTTTCTCAAGTTTGTTCAGGCCGCATACATTGTAGCTTACCACGCGGATGTCCATCGGGGCCACGGCCGCCGCCCGCCCGGCCGCAGTGGGGCCAGGTATCGTAGGTAATGAGGGCGAGAAAAGATCAGAAGTGGTAAAAAAGAAAGAATAAAAAATAAAAAAATAAAAAAAATAAAAAGGGGGGGGAAGGGGAGAGAGATTAGAGGAGGCAGATGGGGGCGGGGGATGGAGACGTAGGGAGGAGGGGAGAAGAGAGGGGGTGTATGGGGGAGGGCAGAAGAGAGGAGACGTAGGTAAGGTAGGGGGGTGAGATGGTAGGGGAGTGTTTTCTCTCAGGGGTGTAGGAGAGATGAGTAAGACCCGTCTGGAGGGTCAATTAGGGGGGTTATAGGCACAGGTCAGGAGAGGGTCAAGCCCTACCTCTGCAAAGCAGAAGCAGGACGAGGAAGCACTCCCTGACTGGTCAGAGGTGCCCAACCCGTGGGAGCGTGTGAGGTACCGTGGACTGCACCAAGATGCTACCGAGAACAAACAGTTGTAACAAGTAAAGAACAACAAAAATCTGGAACTAGTGAGAGTTGCATGCCCTCCGACAGAATACAGTTTTATGGATGCCCATTTGAGCGTATTCGGGAACCCCATATTAACGTCACGTATGTCGCCGTAAGCCGGTCTTCCCTCCCCCCTATCAGGTATGTGGGTGACTGAGTTGGGCGCAAAGGACATGGGCCACGGTCATCTTAAGTCATCCAGAGTGGTCCCCACCCCAACGCTCCACTCCGGTCAGCCCCAGGAGATAGCAGGTAGCCGTTGGGCTCCTACCCCACCTTCGGGGAGAGAGCTAAGAGGGGAAACCAAGGGGTGGTTGTCATGCCTCGCACGCCCACACCGGCGTTCAGACCGGGGGAGGGTCCCAGCGCACCTGAGATGGTGGCGGCGGGCGACGACCGGGAGGGGGGCATCGGCGCCCGCAATGGCTGACAGCCGCCTGGACCCCACTACGCTCCACTCACCTGGAGATGGGGTCCAGGCTTCTCCTCTGCCTCCGGCGGGAAAGGGGTCCACGGCACTCGGAGAGTGCCGAACATGGCGGCCGTCACATGGTCCCGGCGTGGGGGCGTGCCCCACCACGCTGGGAGAAGGAGAGGAGCCAAGGGGAGTGCCCATCACCCTGGGGGCGTGGCTTTAGGATGAAAGACAGTAGGGGAGCTTTTGGCAGCCAGGCATCCTCATCACCTGTGGAGGTGTGCCTGGAAACTACGACTCCTCCCTGCAGAGGTGTGGTTTCCTACACTCCCTATATAAGTCCACTTCTCCCTTGGACAGGTACCTGGTTGTTGCTTCCTGGAAGCTTTCCTGGTTCCCTCATATCTGTTGATCCTTATTTCCTGAAGACCTATCATATTGACCCAATTGGCTTATCCCTTGACCTTGCTAGAACTCTGCCTGTCTCGACCCTTTTGGCTTCCCACGACTATTCTATTGTAATTCCCCACGGATACTTCGCTAGGATTAACCTGTTGTTCACCATCTACCGCATACTGGTCTCTATCTACGGAAGGCATGACAGAACAACCAGGTCTTGACCCAGAGACCGCGGATATGGCAGCTTCCTTGACCACCCTTGTCCGCCAAGTAGGAGCCCTGTCCCGAACCGTGCAGGACCTACAGGATAACAACGCACTGCTGCTGGCTCAACTCCAACACCATCCACCACCCTATGGTTACCCAATACGTAGCCTTGGCACTCCTCCTCCGTATCCAGTACCTCCTCTTCCAAACAATCCCATGTTTGCGGATGGCACCCCCATACCGGAACCTCCAGTAGTGCTACCCGAACGCTTCACCGGCGACAAGAAGAAATATAGAGCGTTTATTACCAGTTGCCAATTGCTCTTCTCTCTGAAACCACGTACCTATTGTACTGAACAAATTAAGGTACAAACCGTAATCACCCTCCTATCAGAAGAACCCCAGGCTTGGGCTCATCAGCTGCTACGTATCAACAGCCCCATTCTGGACACCTGGGGTTCGTTCCAAGAGGCTCTCGACGATCTCTATGAGGATCCATTCCAACGTGATTCCGCACAACGAGAGATAAGATCACTTCGTCAGGGCAAACGCCCAGTAGAAGAATACATCATGGAGTTTAAACAACATGCTTTATTAACCGAATGGAACGAAGCAGCATTAATTAATCAATTTCGCTGGGGCCTCTCTGATGCTCTCAAAGATGAACTCGCGAGAGTAGGGATCCCTACCTCTCTTGAACCATTAATGCACTTTTGTATTTCAGTGGATAGAAGATTAAGGGATCGACGCCAAGAGCGGGCTGCTCCCCAAATGGTACAGCCCCGTCGCCCTATGGCACCTCCGCTTCCCACTGATCCATCAACCACTATGGTCCCCTATATCTCTCCTGGGAGTAACGACGAACCGATGCAAATAGGAACTGCCGGTCGCAGACTGTCGCCTGAGGAGATGACACGCCGAAGAGAGGGCCGCCTTTGCCTCTACTGTGGTCGCCCGGGCCACCTAATTAATTCTTGCCCTGTTAGGGGCCAAAGAAGAGGTAAGCTCAATGCCAACGATGCCTCTATGAACCCAAACAACACCCCTCCTGTCTCTCCTCTTCTCACGATGCCTGTTGTTTTACAGTGGACTAATCACCGAATACCAATAAAAGCGATGATCGATTCCGGAGCAAGTAGCTGTTTTATCGACGTCGACTTTGCCGCCAAGTTTTCCATACCTGTACAAAATAAACGTCTTCCTATAAACATTCATTTGATTGACGGATCTTCATTGAAAACAGGGCCGGTATTTCGAGAGACAATACCCCTCCAAGTACACATAGGTTCCAAACATGTTGAATCCTTGTCCTTCGATATACTCCCCTCTCCCATGTTCCCCCTAGTTCTGGGGATTCCCTGGCTTCGTCTCCATGACCCAGTAATCCATTGGAGTTCCGGTTCCATCATGTTCCCTTCAAAACATTGTACAACTACGTGTCTTACTCCCAAAGACCAAACCACAGTACCTCTTTGCTCCATATTGGATATTCACATGAAACATAACAAGGTTACTATTCCCACAATTTACCAAGAGTTCCTAGACGTCTTTGACGAAAAAGGGGTAGAGAGCCTACCTCCCCACCGGCCATACGACTGCCCCATAGACCTCATCCCTGGTGCCCCTATTCCTCATGGACATATCTATCCGTTGTCCGAACCGGAGCTTAAAATTCTGAAGGAATACTTGCGAGAAAATACAACAAAAGGTTTTATTAGGTCATCCACATCTCCGGCTGGGGCCGGTATCTTCTTCGTAGGAAAGAAGGACGGCGGCTTACGGCCATGTGTCGATTATCGGGACTTAAACAAAATTACCATAAAAAATCGATATCCACTTCCCCTGATTCCCGAATTGATGGAACGTCTTCGAACTGCCACCATATACACAAAATTAGATTTACGAGGAGCGTACAACTTGCTACGAATACGAAAAGGAGATGAGTGGAAAACTGCCTTCCGTACTCGGTACGGACACTTCGAATACCTTGTAATGCCTTATGGTTTGTGCAACGCACCAGCTTCCTTCCAATACCTAGTTAACGACATCTTCCGTGATATATTAGATCAATACATTATAGTATACTTGGATGACATTCTTGTGTACTCCGACAACCTCCAAGACCATCGCATTCATATGAAAGAAGTGTTATCAAGACTACGAAAAAATCACCTATACGCCAAGGCTGAGAAATGCCTCTTCGAGACTTCTTCTGTTTCCTTTCTAGGTTTCATCATATCACCAGGTAACATCAAAATGGATCCAGAAAAAGTAAAAGCCATCGAATCTTGGCCAACCCCGGTTACCCGAAAGGAGACACAACGTTTTATAGGATTTGCTAACTTCTATAGAAAATTTATTCGCTCTTTTTCCCGTGTAATCCGCCCACTTACCAAACTCACTTGTACTACCAAACCGTTCAAATGGACCGAAGAAGCAACAAAGGCCTTTCGTGACCTCAAACATCGATTCACCACAGCACCCATCCTTACGCTACCTGATCCTATAAAACCATATTATCTGGAGGTCGATGCCTCAGATGTTGCCACAGGAGCAATTCTTTCCCAACGTGATGCAAATAACGACCACCTACACCCAGTAGCCTTCTCTTCCAAACGACTATCAACAGCTGAATCCAACTATGATGTAGGTGATAAGGAATTGCTAGCTATAAAAAGAGCCTTTGAGGAGTGGAGACACCTGCTTGAGGGAACTGAACACCCTATAACAGTCTATACGGACCATAAGAACCTGGAATACCTCAAGACAGCAAAAAGACTGAAACCACGCCAGGCACGGTGGGCTTTATTCTTTTCTCGATTCCACTTCCATGTCACTTATCGCCCAGGATCAAAAAATCAGAAAGCAGATGCCCTCTCCCGTCTTTTTTCACCCGAGTCACCTCCAGACGATAACCCAACCACTATTCTTCAGAAAGGCCACTTCCTGGTTACCCAGTCATCCCTCCTCTCTCGCATCAAAGAAGTAACACCATCAACTCTTCCTGGACTGTCTCCAGACGGTTTCCTTCGACACCACAACAAAATCTTCGTACCACAAGAGGTACGTCCTGAAGTACTTTCCATTTGCCATGACTCTACCATGGCAGGTCACGGAGGCATGAAACGTACCACCGCCCTTGTTTCCCGTTATTTCACGTGGCCTTCAATGGGTAAATCGATCAACCAATATGTAAGAGCTTGCCCTATCTGCAACATATCCAAATCATTGCCCACAAGACCTGCAGGCCTCCTTCAACCCCTACCCATACCCAGTCAACCCTGGTCACACCTCTCAGTGGACTTTATCGTCGAGCTACCACCTTCTAAAAATCACACTGTTATAATGGTAGTGGTTGATAGGTTCACCAAAATGGCCCACTTCCTACCTGTATCTAAATTACCTACCGCTAAACAAACAGCCGACTTATTCTACCGCGAGATCTTCAGATTACACGGAGTCCCAGCCTCTATAGTATCAGATCGTGGGTCCCAGTTCACATCCAAATTCTGGGCTGCCTTCTGCCAAGTTCTACGTATCAAGGTCAAACTGTCTACAGCTTATCACCCACAGACAAACGGTCAAACCGAAAGAGTAAATCAAACACTCGAGCAGTATATCCGGTGCTTTACTTGCCATCTACAGGACGACTGGTTAAGCTTATTACCAGCAGCAGAATTTGCCTACAACTCCTCACATCATTCCTCCCTTCGTCAATCTCCCTTCTTTTCCTCATATGGATATCATCCTTCCCTTCTACCCGACCTCCCCCGGACTTGCCAAGTACCAGATGTGAATGTTCACATTCAAAACCTGCAACGAAACTTCCGTCTGCTTAGACAACACCTTCTTCAGGCTCAAAGAAACCACAAACGTTCCGCTGATGCTATTAGACGTCCCGTAGACGGCTATACAATAGGCCAAAAAGTATGGTTGTCTACCAAAAACATACGCCTCTCCTGTCCCTCCAAAAAGTTGGGACCTAAATTTATTGGTCCATACATTGTCCAAAGAATCCTTTCCCCTGTTACAGTTCGTCTGAAACTACCCAGAACGGTACGCCTTCATCCAGTGTTTCACGTATCCCTCCTAAAACCGTGGACACCTCCACTGGGCCCCTCTGTCACGCCACCTCCTCCAACCCTAGTCGATGGTGAATCTGAGTATGAAATCGAATCCATCTTAGACTCCCGCTACCGGGGTCGCAGACTTGAGTACCTTCTCCATTGGAAAGGCTATGGTCCCGAGGAGAGATCTTGGGAACTAGCCTCAGATGTACACGCCCCTAGGTTGCTTCGTTCCTTTCACCGTACCCATCCGGACAAACCTGGTCCTGGGCTCCCCCGGAGGTCTCGCCTTGGGAGGGGGGTTATGTCATGCCTCGCACGCCCACACCGGCGTTCAGACCGGGGGAGGGTCCCAACGCACCTGAGATGGTGGCGGCGGGCGACGACCGGGAGGGGGCATCGGCGCCCGCAATGGCTGACAGCCGCCTGGACCCCACTACGCTCCACTCACCTGGAGATGGGGTCCAGGCTTCTCCTCTGCCTCCGGCGGAAAGGGGTCCACGGCACTCGGAGAGTGCCGAACATGGCGGCCGTCACATGGTCCCGGCGTGGGGGCGTGTCCCACCACGCTGGGAGAAGGAGAGGAGCCAAGGGGAGTGCCCATCACCCTGGGGGGCGTGGCTTTAGGATGAAAGACAGTAGGGGAGCTTTTGGCAGCCAGGCATCCTCATCACCTGTGGAGGTGTGCCTGGAAACTACGACTCCTCCCTGCAGAGGTGTGGTTTCCTACACTCCCTATATAAGTCCACTTCTCCCTTGGACAGGTACCTGGTTGTTGCTTCCTGGAAGCTTTCCTGGTTCCCTCATATCTGTTGATCCTTATTTCCTGAAGACCTATCATATTGACCCAATTGGCTTATCCCTTGACCTTGCTAGAACTCTGCCTGTCTCGACCCTTTTGGCTTCCCACGACTATTCTATTGTAATTCCCCACGGATACTTCGCTAGGATTAACCTGTTGTTCACCATCTACCGCATACTGGTCTCTATCTACGGAAGGCATGACAGTGGTGGCAGGTCACGCCCTCTCCACCATCGACCGCCTGCGTAGGGGGACAGGGGATAACAATGCTGTATATGCAGCACCTTGAAGCCAACGAGACGACTCTCGTCAGGCCCTAGTGGCGCGGCAAGGTTAAATACGTAGCAGGGTCAGATTGGTGGCGGTAGGCACTCGTCTGTGAGGTATTTTAGTTAAGCAGGGGATGGTGACGTCGTTCGCGCAGGGACCGACACAGAGTGTGTGGTCGTGTCACAGGCATATCGTCAAATAGGTCGAGGCGCAGTAATCATGTCACCCCCGAGGCGCAGGAGAGTCCATCAACATCACCGAAACAGAGTCATTCGGGGCAGGTAACAATGGCGCATTGTCCTCGTTCCAGTGTCGAGCGATGGGTGACCAGCTAGGTCAAAGAGCGGGTAGGCCCTGGTAACGGTGCACACTACAGTGTGTGAGGGTGAGCAATAGCAGGACCGCTCGTATGATGTGTCTCAGGCATTTGCAGGGTCCAGTGCAGGGCAAAGTCCGCCTCTCTCGAAGGCGTGGGGCGTCCCAGGGGGTTCCCTGAGTAGGGCAGAGAGTCGTAATCCAGCCTGCCGGACCAGGGCGGCCTCGGCAAGACGCCGTGACCAGTTTGCCTCGAGACAGGCGGGCACACTGGGGTAGATCGCTACTTGGGGGTACTCCAGGCCCGGTCGTCAGGGGTGTCGCAGCCTGGAGGAGCGTCACCGGCGTAGGTTCCGGCTCACGGACGGGCCAGGGGGCCATCGCCAGGTTCCGCATGAGGTCGGCGACGCTGTGGGGGTCGCTGAGGGCGTAGCCCAGCACCCCCCCGCCAAAGCCCATCTCTCTCCCAGTCCGGGATCTCCAGCAGGGGTAGGCCGAGCGCCTCCAGGAAGGGGGGCACATCCCTTGGGCAGTGAATGGCGTGGAGGGCGTTGTCATGGCGGTCCGTGAGGGCAAAGGGGAATCCCCACCTGTAGGCGATGTTCCGTTGTCGCAAGGCTTGGGTGACAGGGCGGAGAAGGCGGCGTGCCGCGAGCGTATACGGCGTCAGATCGTGGAAAATCTCAAGGGTTTGATCTTCGAAGTCATATGTCCGCGAGTTGCGAGTGCGTAGCATTATCTTTTCCTTCAGCCTATAGTTAGAGAAGCAACAGACAACGTCGCGTGGGGGCTCTCCCTCCTGGGGCCTAGGTCGCAGTGCCCTATGCGCTCGTGTGAGATCTCGTGTAGGGCGCACCTCGCTTCGCAGGATCCCAGTAAACAGGCGGCCCAGCGTGTCATCCAAACTCTCCGGTGGGTCAGTCTCTTGCAGGCCGCGGACGCGGACATTGCATCTGCGACCTCTGTTATCGAGGTCGTCGACCAAGCGTCTGAGTCCCGAGAACTCCCCCGCAGAGGCGGACGCTGCCGGGGCCTGGTCCTGCACCGACCGCTCAAGGTGCGCGACCCTCGTCGATAGGGCCGACACCTCCTCTCTTACCTCCTCCACGTCGCGGTGGAAAGTGCTGCGCAGGTCAGTCAGCATCTCTGCGAGGTCCGTTTTAGTGGGCATCCCGGCCAGGAGAGACTCCAGTCTCAGTTCTAGTCGAGTGATGGCCGCCGTTGTGTCAGAAGCAGGCACATAGGACGCGGCATCCGCCATCTTAGGAGCCGGCGGTGTCAACGGGGGCCGAGGTGCGGGGAGCAGGTAGCCGTCTAGGGGGCGTTTTGTGGCATCGGAAGTCTTAGCAGGGGTCTGCAGGCTATTTTGTAGACCTTTTAGTGCGGACCATAGTAGGGCAGGAGCGGTGTTAGAAGGCGGAATGTCGAAGGGACGAGCAGGGAACTCTCAATGTGCGTCCATCTTGCTCCGTGGTCCGGACACGCCCCACAAAACCCAATTTTTAACACTTTTTTAAAGCAGGATTAGTGTGCCCACTGTGGAGCAACAAATTCCACGGTCTTATCCATTTCCAAGCACCCTGCAGAGCAATAAAAGAAGCTGTATGCTGTAGCAGCTCCAAACCTCACTGTAACAAAAGATTCAATAACATTACTGTTGTATTCTAGAAGCCAGGGATTTGGCACAATACAAGGAGAGCTCTGGGGTCACTCACTGCTGTACAGGGATAAGATTCAGGGGGTTATAATGACTGAAAATCCCTGTACTGTACAGATACAGGGCCCTATTACATACTTAACGCAAAAACGCACACAAAACTCGTGTTTTTTGCACGAAGTGTTAAACTTTAACGCACGAAAATCACCGCTGGAATTACATTCCTCGCTCATTTTTTCATCCGTCGGTAAATTGCGCTCGTAAAACTGACGCGCAAAAATGCGTGCAAAGTACTGTTGCGCACAGAAATCGGTGAACGCAATGTAATTTTTAACGCGAGTCCGTCGGACGAACGCATTTTGTGCGGACTGCGCACAACAGACGTACGTTCTGACAGACAACAAGATAGTGGCCGTCATTTTTGACGGATCTAGTAAAAAAAAAAAAAACAGCGCATCGACGTTCTCCGGTGTGAATCCGCAGTTTGGTACGGTCCGGTTGTTACAATTTGCTGTTACCACCAGCTTTTCAAAGACGTTAAAATTATGTGCACAAACGTTTTCCGTTAAATTTTGCGCAAAGATTGTAATACTATGCGCGCACAAACGCATTTGCGCTCATAATGTTAAGTATAGGATCCGTGCACTGAATTGTGCTCGCAAAGGGTCCGCGCAGGTTCACTCGCGTTAGACATTAATGCGCTTTCTGGGCGCGAACGTCGTAATACGACGTTCAGCGCAAAGGGTTTTACCCCTCGTGTTAATGCGTTTTTGCGCACGCGCAAAATTGTGCGCGAGGAATGTAATAGGGCCAACAATGTGTTGTTCTAATTTACATAAACGGGCATTATGCCGCATACAGATAATATTTTTATATAGTGCTGGTAATTTTTGGAAGCTGCGTTGCTAATAATCTCTTTGTGGTCGCTACAAATCCCCATAAGCAGAAGATGTGTACATTTTTATTATTTATCTTTATCACAGTTACAGTATTTGACAAAAAGGCAGTTTCTGCCAGTTTGCTGATAATGCAGACACTGTGTAAGATAAAGGACACCATCTAGAGTTTAGAATCTTTCCAACCATGTTTTTGTAATGCATAAACGAATGCAAGACATTAAAAAATTAGCGAATTTACATGTTTTTTTTTTTTTTTTTAACTGTGCAACATTTCTATTTTAATGTTTAATTGTTAACTTTGCATCCCGTGTTTCAAATAAATGTTGTGATAAAAAACTTTTCAACAAATTTATAAAATTTAGCTAAGTATGACGGTAAGTTAGAATTTTAATAAAGGACTCAGAGGCGAGTATTGCATTCTCTTTTCTTGCTTTTAATATAGCAGCAAATATAAAAGTCGAAAAAGTAACACAGACATTTAAACAAAATATATTGGTAACAATGGCGTATTCTAACCCCCCTTTTCCAGTGAGACAGTCCAGTGCTCTGCCAGTCTATATATACATCCAGATTCCCGCCTTTTCTCCCTCTTTTCTTTGCTCATTAACAACGGATCCACAGGCATAGAGAAACATGAAGAAGACCATCCATCCGGACCATGAAGACAGGAACTGCCACCAGACGATGCGCAACTTCTCACTGAGCTGAAATCAAAAGAAGTGAGAGACCATCGCGTGATGTTGAAACGCGAGCAAAACCCTAGAGTCCGCCCTGGGAGGGCAGGGTGGGCAATACTCGCCTGAGTCCTTTATTAAAGTTCTAACTTACCGTCATACTTAGCTAAATTTTATAATTTTAATACAAGGTCTCAGAGGCTCCCATTGCAAGTTCAAAGCTGATCCATAAGAGCGGACGACCAATGAACTATAGTAGGGATGCACCGATACCACTTTTTTAAGACCGAGTACGAGTACCGATACTTTTTAAAAGTACTCACCGATACCGAGTACCGATACTTTTCTTTAATGTCATGTGACGCTTTCCAATAAGAACAGACCATATAAAAATGCCCCCAGCTCACATGTATATATCCCCCAGCTCATGGATATGCCCCCAGCTCATGGATATGCCCCCAGCTCACACATGGATATGCCCCAGCTCACACATGGATATGCCCCAGCTCACACATGGCTTTGCCCCAGCCCACACATGGATTTGCCCCAGCTCACACATGGATATGCCCCAGCTCACACATGGATATGCCCCAGCTCACACGTGGATATGCCCCAGCTCACACATGGATATGCCCCAGCTCACACATGGCTTTGCCCCAGCCCACACATGGATTTGCCCCAGCTCACACATGGATATGCCCCAGCTCACACGTGGATATGCCCCAGCTCACACGTGGATATGCCCCAGCTCACACGTGGATATGCCCCAGCTCACACATGGATATGCCCCAGCTCACACATGGATTTGCCCCAGCTCACACATGGATTTGCCCCAGCTCACACATGGATTTGCCCCAGCTCACACATGGATTTGCCCCAGCTCAAACATGGATTTGCCCCAGCTCACACATGGATATGCCCCAGCTCACACATGGATTTGCCCCAGCTCACACATGGATATGCCCCAGCTCACACATGGATTATGCCCCAGCTCACACATGGATTTGCCCCAGCTCACACATGGATTTGCCCCAGCTCACACATGGATATGCCCCAGCTCACACATGGATATGCCCCAGCTCACACATGGATATGCCCCAGCTCACACATGGATATGCCCCAGCTCACACATGGATATGCCCCAGCTCACACATGGATATGCCCCAGCTCACACATGGATTTGCCCCAGCTCACACATGGATTTGCCCCAGCTCACACATGGATTTGCCCCAGCTCACACATGGATTTGCCCCAGCTCACACATGGATTTGCCCCAGCTCACACATGGATTTGCCCCAGCTCACACATGGATTTGCCCCAGCTCACACATGGATTTGCCCCAGCTCACACATGGATATGCCCCCCCGCTTCTGGATATGCCCCACCAGCTCACACATGGGTATGCCTTCCAGCTCATGGGTATGCCCCCCCCAACGACGATACTTACCTTCCTGAGCGATGCCGGGAATGTCTCCGCGCGTGCGCTTGTTGGAAGGACCCCAGCCGCGACCATGTGATCACGGCTGGGGTCCTTCCAACGAGCGCGTGCAGGGAAACTTTCCCAGCGTCGCCCAGGAAGGTAAGTATCGTCGCGGAGAGCAGCTGCAGGGCCTGTCCAAATGCTTTATCTGCATTCGGACAGGCCCTGCAGCTGCTCACTGTGTTCATACTTACCTTCCTGGGCATCGCCGGGAAAGTTTCCCCCCGCACGCGCGCTCGACCTAAGCAGATCCTCCAAACGGCAAACCGCCACCATAGCTGACGACGACGCAGCGCCGCGAACAGAATGTACACCAAACCTATTCACGTCCACCCCCGCCAGTGCCAATAACCACTTTAACCAACGCGCCAGCGTAGTGGAACCAACCGCGGCATGAGAACGATATGAGATAAATAGCGGCGACACACCTGGAGAACGCAGCGCCACCGTACGGTTCTCAAAAACTTGTAAACAAGCTACCGGACATAAAGCAGGTTGAGTCGGAAACGCCGGGTAAAACACCGATTTCAAAGCAGTTTTAGTACGACGAGAGACATCGAAGCGAACCCCTTCTGGAACAAAGTATCTGACCTGAAAATCCAAAGCCCTGACGTCACCTACTCGTTTACATGAAATAAGGCAGAGGAGGGCCAATAACTTGGCCAAGATCTGCCTCAAGGAGAGATTCTCGTTTGACCCCCATGTCATTAAGAACGTGAGCAACAGTGCGACATCCCAGGTCTCTGAATATCGAGGGAGCGGAGGTCGCGAACACCTAATGCCTCTCAGTAAACGACAGACCAAGGGATGTTTTCCCACCGGGACCCCTAAGAAACCCTTGTGCTAAACCGAGAGGGCCGACCTGTAAACATTAAGAGTCCTATATGCTCTACCCTCGTCAAAACATTCTGACAGGAAGTTCAGGATGTAATGTAGAGGGGCTCGAAAGGGATCCTGATCCCGTGACACACACCAACCAGACCACTGGGCCCAAGCCGAGTCATAGCAGGACAAGTTGCGCGGGGCCCATGCTGCCCGTAAGAGTGCTCTAGCTCGGACCGAAACCCCTCCGGTCGTCTCGAGACCAAAGAGGTTAGGACCGGGCACGTGCCTTGAGACAACAGTGGGTGAGGTTGCCCTAACCCGTCCACCAGAAGATCCGGAAGGTCCGGCAGTAATCGCGGGACGTCCACCAGGAGTTCCAGTAACAGAGGAAACCAAGGTTGGTTGGGCCAAAATGGAGCCACTAGAACCAACTCCGCCTCCTGAATCCGGATCTGGTGTAACGTCCGAGATATTAGCTGAAATGGGGGAAACGCATACTGTCGAGGACCCTCCCAGTTCTGCAGAAAGGCGTCCGTGGCTAGAGCCATGGGGTCCGGGCGCCAACTGTAAAATTGGGAATTGCGAATAGATCTATTTGAAACGGACCCCATAACTCCGACACACTGGTAAAAATTGACGTGTAAACGCCAGTCCCCGGAGTCTTCCGTGTGTCTCGAATTCCAATCTGCTAAGAGATTCGACACACCCTGAATGAATTGGGCCTGTACCATTATACCTCTCTGGAAGCACCAGTCCCAGAGTCGTGTTGCCATCCCGGTTAGGAGAGACGAACGAGGGCCCCCCAGAGCGTTTATGTATCTGACCGCTGGAAAGTTGTCCATCCGCAGAAGGACCGACAGCTGACCCGGCAGTTTTAGAAAACTCTGCAAGGCGAATAGGCCTGCCAACAATTCTAGTCTGTTGATATGGAGTCTCGCTTCTTGGGGGGACCACGGACCCCCAGTCAACGAGTTCCCGAGCCTGGCTCCCCAACCTGGAAGGCAAGCGTCCGAATCTATCATCACCGATGGTGGAGGAACCGTAATAGGTCTGCCGTTGCAGGATCAGAGGTTCTCGATCCACCAATGGAGATCCTCTCTCGCTCCCTCCGTGAGTTTAATCTGATCTGAGTAGTCGCGCCCCTTCCGAAGGAAAAGGGCCATCAGACGTTGGAGGGCCCGATAGTGGAGAGGTGCTGGATGCGCCGCCAATTTCGTAGCCGCCAAGAGTCCTATTACCCGTGAGAGTTCCCGCAGTGTCGGGGAAACACGGGCGAGAAGCGCACGTACTTCTTTTAAAATGGCCTTGCCTTTGTGATCTGGTAGACTGAGTGACATCTGAATGGGATGTACCATGAGCTCCAGAAACCTGACTGGACGAAGAATAGATTTCTCTTCGTTCACCAGAAACCCCAATTCTTGCAACAGAATGATTGTCTGATGAATCTGGGTTATTAGGAGTTGTGTGGACTCCGCCATCAGAAGTATGTCGTCCAGGTAGATGATGAGACGTACCCCATGAGATCTGAGATGGCTCACCACTGGTTTCAACAGCTTGGTGAAACACCAGGGCGCTGAAGAAAGCCCGAATGGGAGGCACCGAAAACGCCATGTGACGTTCCAATTGAAGCAGAGGAACTTCCTGGATTCCTCTGCCATAGGAACCGCCAGATAGGCGTCCTTCAAATCTATCTTTGCTAACCAGTCTCCTTGATGAAGGACAGCTTTCAATAAGTGTAGACCCTCCATCTGGAAATGGTTGTAAACCACCGATAGATTCAGTTCTCCCAAGTTGAGCACGGGTCGACTTCCTCCACCCTTCTTGGGTACCAGGAATAGATTGCCCATGAATTTTGTCTCTTGTGCGGATCGTTCTATAGCCCCTTTTCGTAAAAGGTCTGAGACCTCCTTCTCTATCAACGCCCCTTCCCCCTCCGAGAAGCTCAACGGAGGGGGAAGGGATCGCTGAACCGGAGCAGAGATGAAATTTATGTGAAAACCTTTCACCGTGTCTAACACCCAAGCATCTGATGTGATCTTTCGCCAATGTGGTAGACATGAGAATAAACGACTTCCCACCTGAACTTCCAAATGATGAATTAACAAACGGTGTTCCTTGATATCTGTATCTGGAGTTGCGTCCACCACGGTAACCTTGGAAGTTTAGAAAACCTCTGGCACGCCAGGGTCGTGAACGGGATGGGAAAAAGTTGGACACTCTGGTCTCTGATTGCGAGGCGTCATATGCCACTGAACCTCTTGAGGCGTCGTACGCCACGGAGCCTGTAAACTGGCGAGAGATGCCTGCTGATCCACGGCCGGCAGCGCGACCCCTGACCCTGCCGGCCCTAACAAAAACCCCAGCTGTGAACACTTTTTTAATAGATGTTGTGACTTTCTCCATCGTAGTAAACGCCCCTGTATATTCGGACATGTCCCGTAAAAATCCAGGGCCAAATAACCATCCTTAGGCTTTAGCACCCAATTCGTTGTCCGCCACTGCCGCCAGTTGCGGATCCATCTTTAACAAAATACATTAACGACGCTCTGTCGCCAGGGCTGAGTTAGTATTGCCCACAAAACGCAGAGCCCTTTGTACCCAATTCGTCACGTCATAAGGGTCTAGTGTAGCGTCTGCCAACTTTGCCTGTTCGGCAACATCTAGGAGTTTGGCTAGTGGGCCAACCACATCTAAGTCTATGCCTCTATTTTGGGACCAACCTTTATTCTCCACAAATTTTATAATTTTTTTTATCAACGTCAGGGGTCAAGCACGTTTTTCCTACGGTAGTAGGTCGGGGACACTCTGCTCTCATTCTGTTTCTGGTGGTTTTGTCTAAAGGTTTACGCACTCTCGCATCAATCCAAGCTTCCACATGTGGGGTGAGGGTCCATTCAGTGGAGTGAGGATGGGACAGGTCTTCCGGGGTAAACATGCGATTACCCATAGGATCATAAATAGGTCCAGAGTTATCAGACCTTTCGGGAGTAATTGGCATATCAGAAAAATCCTCATCCGAGGCATACACTTCTAAAGTGTCTTCTGTTTTCCTCCCCTGAGAAGGGGGGATTATCTTGTCCACTGGATGTGGAAGGGCGTTCGTGTGACTGGGAAGATTCATAGCGTTTAACCCGCTTTGCAGAATCAGCCTCCACGTGGTGCGTTTTTTGGTTGCGCTTTTTTGGTAATGGTGTCCCCGGCATTGACTCCCTGGGCAGTGTTATGGGGATGCCAGCCCCTCCAGCCCTGCGCATATCTTTCTTAATGGGCTGTTTCCCCGTGGTTAGGGAGAATCAGGGGGCCTCACCTCGTGAGTACAGTGCCATATCGTCACCTGTTGAACCAGAACAGCATCAGATTTTACTTCAGAAATTGCATCCCTGAGGGATTGGGAAAATGAACTAGAAAGAGCTGACACAGCTTTAAATACATCGTTTTCAATTGAGGTTTGAATATGAGTATGACGGAATGGGTGTTGTCCGCCTGCGGGTGTGCTCTTATCTGCGTGCCCCACAGCGCTTACCGCTGGCCCGACTACCGAGTGGCACGGCACTCGGCGTCTCGTGCGGCCTGGAGTGACCCTGGGGAAGGGTTAGCGGGCGGTGAAGGGGACCCCTGCGTGGAACCAGCCCGACCACTGAGCAACACGGCACTCAGCGTCTCGAGCAGCTGGTTCACTGACCTTGTGTGTGTGGGAGCGTCTGCGGTGCGGGCGTACGGATACGGGGATCGGATCTTCCCCGGATGAATATTCGGATCTTACGTCGGGGAATATTCGGATCTTACGTCGGGGAATATTCGGATCTTATGGGCTCTCAATCGGAGGAATATTCGGATTTCACTTGCCGCTCGATACACCGAAGCGCGGTAGATGGGCCGCGCCTTCGGATCGCGGCACCTCGATCGAATATTCTTAAGTCCGATGACCATACGCTACACCTCTGTCCTGATGCGGGATGCAGGCACAGGGTGTTCGTTTCGGATCTTCGCTGGATGCCGCACTCTGAGACCGCGCTGGATCTCAGAAAATACAGCCGATAATAAAAGTCACCAGGCGAAGCTGAATGCACTAGTAAATCTGCTTTATTTTTCCACCTCACATACATTTATAAACTTTAACACAGTATCAGAACAATGGGAATCCCTGCCCGCCCACACAAGTCCCATTGGCCCTCGCTGGCAGGAGGCACCCGGGCCCCGATTCGTATTGGCGGTTACGAATCGGGGAGTTGCCGATTCGGACCGGATGGTCCGAATCGACCATTTTGCGATTCGACCGGATGGTCCGAATCGGCCATTTTCCGATCCGATCATTCTGACCGGATCCACGAGGCGATGGAAAATGGCGACAGGCAAGGCACATACAAAGGAATTATCATACATTTCACAATACACAAATGGGGACACTTTTATTACACCACACACAAAACCACATCTAATTAAAATATAAACGGAACTCCGTGGGTGCAACGGCCCCTAACAGTCTATGGCAAAACCCCGCCCCCATGAACCGCCCCTGGCTGAGTGTGTTGGGCCATTCCGTGACACTCCTCCCCTTCCCCAAGGTCCGACGCACCCGGTTGGACCCCAACGGGTCGTACCGGGGTAGTTGGGGCTCCCCAATCCCCTGGTTCCCGGGCCGACTGCCGCGATAACCCATCTGCGTTACCGTTTTGCGACCCGGGCCGGTATTGAATGGTAAAGTTAAAGGGTTGGAGAGCCAGGCTCCACCGCAACAGGCGACCATTTTCCCCCGCCACTCGGTTGAGCCACACCAAGGGGTTATGGTCGGTCATCACGGTGAAGGACCGACCGTAGACATAGGGTTGGAGCTTCCGTAGGGCCCAGACCAAGGCCAGACACTCCTTCTCCACCGCAGCATACCCCACCTCCCGTGGCAACAGTTTCCGGCTGATGAACGCCACCGGATGATCCCCCCCGTCGTCCCCCACTTGGCTTAGGACAGCTCCCAGTCCGAACATTGACGCGTCTGTATGGACAACAAAACGTTTGTTATAGTTGGGAGCTGCTAGCAGGGGAGCTTGGGTCAGGGCGGCCTTCAGTTGCTGGAAGGCCTGTTCGCACTCCGGGGACCACAGGACTTGGCGGGGCAGGGATTTCTTCGTCAAGTCAGTCAGGGGTTTGGCCAGGTCACTGTAGTGGGGTACGAACTTCCTGTAGTACCCCGCGGTGCCCAGGAAGGCGAGGACCTGGGTCTTGGTCACAGGGGTGGGCCAATCTAGGATGGCTTCTATCTTGGCGGGCTCTGGCCGTTGTATCCCGCAACCCACCCGGTGGCCCAGATACTGTACTTCGGCCATTCCCACTTTACATTTCTCCGGCTTCAAGGTCAGGTTGGCGTCCCTAATCCGGCCCAAAACGGTCCCTACATGGTCCAGGTGTTCCTCCCAGGTCTGGCTATAGATGGCTATGTCATCCAGGTATGCGCAAGCGAATCCCTGGAGGCCATCGAGGAGGCGATCGATTAACCGCTGGAAGGTAGCAGGGGCGTTCTTCATCCCGAACGGCATGACTCGAAATTGATACAAGCCGAACGGGGTGATGAAGGCCGACTTCGGGGTCGCCTCCTCGGCAAGGGGAATTTGCCAATACCCCTTGCACAGATCGACCGTGGTCAGAAAATTACCCCGGGCGATCTGATCTAGCAACTCGTCGACTCGGGGCATGGGATAAGCGTCCGTAATGGTACAGTCGTTTATCCCCCGATAGTCGACGCAGAACCTGGTGGTGCCGTCTTTCTTGGGCACCAGGACCACGGGCGACGCCCATGGACTGGCTGACGGCTCAATGACCCCCAGCTCCAGCATCTCCCGGATCTCGGCCCGCATGGACTCGCGGACCGCTTCCGGGAGCCGGTATGCAGGTTGCCGAAGAGGTCTCTGACCGGGCGTGTCCACTTGATGAACGGCCTGGTCAGTGTATCCTGGGAGAGCCGAGAAAACCCCCCGGTAGTCGCGGAGCAACTGCCGCGCCTGCGCCCATTTTTCGGGCCCCAACTCCTCCCCCAGCTGCACCTGATCCACCCCGGAAGGCTGCTGGGCTATCCCAGGGAGTTCTACCAAAGAAAATGGTTCCGTCTCCTCGGTAGCCGGCGCGCATATGGCGTCCACCGACTCCGGGCGTTCATGGTAGGCCTTCAGCATGTTGACGTGGAACGTCCGCTGGATTCTGGTGTCTGCGCAGCTAACAACCACATAGGTGGTATCCCCCAGTTGGGTTACCACCCTGTAGGGGCCTTGCCAGGCCGCCTGCAGCTTGTTCTGCCGCTGTGGCTTCAACACCAGAACCTTCTGCCCCACGAGGAACGAGCGACTGCAAGCAGCGCGGTCGTACCACGCCTTCTGCTGAGCCTGGGCCGTTTCCATGTTCTCTTGTACGAACCCCGCGAGTTCTGCCAAGCGCTCCCGGAGCTTCAAGACATAACTCAGTACAGGAACCCCATCGTCCTCCTGTTCCCCCTCCCACTGAGCCCTAACCAAATCCAGAGGCCCCCTCACCTGGCGCCCATATAGCAGCTCGAAGGGGGAGTATCCGGTGGATTCCTGGGGAACCTCCCGGTAGGCGAACAATAGGTGGGGCAGATACTTCTCCCAATCCTTCCGTTCGTGCACAAAGGCCCGGATGAGCTGCTTCAGGGTCCCATTAAACCGCTCGCACAGCCCATTTGTCTGGGGGTGATATGGGGCGCTGTGCAGTGCCTTAACACCACAGAGACGCCAGAGCTTGCGGGTGAGCTCAGCGGTGAACTGGGTACCCTGATCGGATAGGATTTCCCGGGGAAACCCCACCCTCGTGAACACCCATAGAAGAGCGTCCGCTACGGTGTCCGCCTGGATGTTGGCCAAGGCCACAGCCTCGGGGTACCGGGTGGCATAATCCACTACGGTAAGTATGTACCTCTTACCGGTGGCACTGGGCCGTGGCAACGACCCAATGATGTCGACCGCCACCCGGCTAAAGGGCTCCTGGATGATGGGCATGGGGTGCAGGGGCGCTTTTGGGTGATCCCCTGCCTTCCCAGTCTGTTGGCAGACTGGGCAGGTGCGGCAATACTCGCGGGTGTCTTCGCTGAGGCGGGGCCAGAAAAACACGAGCGCCAACCGGTGCCGGGTTTTCTTCTGCCCTAGGTGACCTGCAAGGGGAATGTCGTGAGCCAAGCGCAGAAGTTCCTGTCTAGGGCCCTGGGGTACTACCATCTGCTTCTGCGGAACCTGCTTCTTCTTGGACCCCTCCCTCGCGGTGTACCGGTAGAGAAGCCCATCCTCCCACTCTATCCTGTCATCTCTCTTATCGTCGAGGCCTTTACCGGCCCGATCCCGGTAGCCCTGTAACGTGGGGTCGGTCTGGGTCTGGTGGCGAAGCGTCTCCGGGGAGCTCCACGGGGAAGGGGGGGTCAGGTGGGAAGGGAGGAGTCGGAATTCGTCGGGGAATGGGAAGTCGGGGGGATTTTGGTTGGGATCTCACCTGGGTCCCGATCGGAGTGCCCCTGTCGTGGCGTTGACTCTGTTGCCTGGTGGTTACTGGGGTGGCCGCATCTGGGGAATAAGAAGAGACCAGCCTTCCCAAATCGTTACCAAGGAGCACCTCAGCTGGCAATTGGTTCAACAACCCCACCCTCACCACTTTCTCCCCGGACCCCCAGTCCAGATGAACCCGTGCCGTCTCAAGCCGGAGAACCTTCCCCCCGGCCACCCGCACGGCGATGGTATTGTGCAGGCGGTCATTCTGCTGGACCAAGTGGGGCCGTACCAGGGTAATGGTAGCCCCTAAGCCCCTCAGCGGCTCGCCCGTTTATCCACACCGCCTGACGGTGGTGATGGCGGTTGTCGGCCGAGGCGGCTTGCACGGGATCTGCCTCATGTAGCCGCTCCCATTCTTCCGGGACCTCCGGCCACGGGGTTTCGGTGTCGCAGCAATGGGCGGACGATGAAGATCTGGCGGGCGGTCGGGCCAAGTCCGGTCGGTTGGGGCAATTCTGTTTGTAGTGCCCATCTTGGTTGCACCCATAGCAACGGACATTGGCCAAGTTGGTGGGCCGGCTGGTGGGTCGTGCTGCCGGCGTCCGAACCGCCGGGGTTGGAGGTGGAGGAGCAGGTAGAGCGGGGCGGAAGGGCAGGGATCGTTCCCCCCCCGGTAACCTTCCGTGTGTCAGCATACTCATCTGCCCAAATAGCCGCTTGCTGCACTGTTTGGGGTTTCTTATCACGCACCCACTCCCGGATGGCGGAGGGGGTGTGCTCGAAGAACTGCTCGAGCAGCAGCAGCTGGGTAATCTCGGTCACCGTCTCCGCTTTGCTACCCAGGAACCAGGTGCGTAAGTCCCGCTGCAGTCGGTGGGCCCACTCAACGTGGGTAGCGCCATTGGGCCGGCGAGAATTCCGGAACTTCGCCCGGCTGGCTTCCGGGGTCACGGCGAACCGGCTCAGCAACGCCTGCTTCACGTACGTGTAGTTGATGGCCTCCTCGTCCGGCACCGTGCGGTAGGCCTCGGCGGCCCGACCGGTCAACTTGCACGCCAGGATTCTCACCCAGTCGGCACGGTGTATGTCGTGCACTTGGCACAGGCGTTCAAAGTCCTGGAGGTAACTCTCTATCTCTTCTTCTGTTTCACGGAACTCCTTGAACGCCTGAAAAGGCACTTTGCGCCCGGTGGAACGGTCCGAACGAGGGCTGCTGTCCCGCCGGCCCCGCACCTCAGCCAGCCGTAGCTCGTGCGCACGCTCTTTGTCTCGCTCCACGCGATCCTCTTCACGATCCTCTTCCTGTCTAATCTCCCGAATCAAACTCTGCATGACGGCCTCCGATGGGGCCGCTCCATAGATGGCAGCCCGCTGCCGCACCTTCCGGTGGAGTTCGCTTTCGTCGGACTCAGCGGGGACAGGTGCCGGTGCGGTGTCAGCGGGTAACACTGCGAACGCCGCCCCTTGATCCAATCTCCGTAGCTCCTCAATCATAACATCCCGGCTCTTGGAGCCCGGGGTGCCTCCCCGATTCTCCAGCATGCCACGCAGGACGTCCCGCTTGTAGGCACCGTACTCGGCCATAGGGAGGGTCTCCTTGGGGTCTGCAGAGAGCGATCCCACCGCTGCCACCAGTATGACGGAATGGGTGTTGTCCGCCTGCGGGTGTGC
This sequence comes from Leptobrachium leishanense, assembly GCA_009667805.1. Lineage (NCBI taxonomy): Eukaryota > Metazoa > Chordata > Amphibia > Anura > Megophryidae > Leptobrachium > Leptobrachium leishanense. The sequence continues at coordinate 28,925 of RXON01000339.1, read as the reverse complement.
TCTTATCTGCGTGCCCCACAGCGCTTACCGCTGGCCCGACTACCGAGTGGCACAGCACTCGGCGTCTCGTGCGGCCTGGAGTGACCCTGGGGAAGGGTTAGCGGGCGGTGAAGGGGACCCCTGCGTGGAACCAGCCCGACCACTGAGCAACACGGCACTCAGCGTCTCGAGCAGCTGGTTCACTGACCTTGTGTGTGTGGGAGCGTCTGCGGTGCGGGCGTACGGATACGGGGATCGGATCTTCCCCGGATGAATATTCGGATCTTACGTCGGGGAATATTCGGATCTTACGTCGGGGAATATTCGGATCTTATGGGCTCTCAATCGGAGGAATATTCGGATTTCACTTGCCGCTCGATACACCGAAGCGCGGTAGATGGGCCGCGCCTTCGGATCGGATCGCGGCACCTCGATCGAATATTCTTAAGTCCGATGACCATACGCTACACCTCTGTCCTGATGCGGGATGCAGGCACAGGGTGTTCGTTTCGGATCTTCGCTGGATGCCGCACTCTGAGACCGCGCGGGATCTCAGAAAATACGGCCGATAATAAAAGTCACCAGGCGAAGCTGAATGCACTAGTAAATCTGCTTTATTTTTCCACATCACATACATTTATAAACTTTAACACAGTATCAGAACAATGGGAATCCCTGCCCGCCCACACAAGTCCCATTGGCCCTCGCTGGCAGGAGGCACCCGGGCCCCGATTCGTATTGGCGGTTACGAATCGGGGAGTTGCCGATTCGGACCGGATGGTCCGAATCGACCATTTTGCGATTCGACCGGATGGTCCGAATCGGCCATTTTCCGATCCGATCATTCTGACCGGATCCACGAGGCGATGGAAAATGGCGACAGGCAAGGCACATACAAAGGAATTATTATACATTTCACAATACACAAATGGGGACACTTTTATTACACCACACACAAAACCACATCTAATTAAAATATAAACGGAACTCCGTGGGTGCAACGGCCCCTAACAGTCTATGGCAAAACTCCGCCCCCATGAACCGCCCCTGGCTGAGGGTGTTGGGCCATTCCGTGACAATGAGGCTTTAAATTTTTGGGAGGAGTGTCAGTGGCTCTAGAGCCCGATGGTGTACCAGCCTTATGATGTGGATCATCCATATGCGAGGAGCCGTCCTCTGAGTCAGATTCCGTTTCAGGGGAAGAGTCTTTAGCCACCAGGCGCGGAGTTGTCTTAGAACGCGGCATATTCACAGGCAGCGTGAGGAGACACTAAAATGCCGGCGGATCTAAGCGCGCGAAATACCGCACATGCGCCCCGCCCCTAGCAACGGCCGCCGCCATGAGGAAAACACAGAAACGAAATGTGGAAATAAAGCTTAAAAACTCGTTTAAACGGCTCCCTCTGAAAAGGGAAAGTACCCAAAGCGTATCTAAACCACTCCGGTCGCCTCAGTTAAAGCTGGACGACCGGAATAAACCATTAGAATATTGGAGAAATAAACTTATACTTATTTTCTCCAGCAGCAAAAAAAGAGGAAGAAAAGGCGGGAATCTGGATGTGTATATATAGACTGGCAGAGCACTGGACTGTCTCACTGGGAAAGGGGGGTTAGAATACTCCATTGTTACCAATATATTTTGTTTAAATGTCTGTTACTTTTTCGACATTTATATTTGCTGCTATATTAAAAGCAAGAAAAGAGAATGCAATACTCGCCTCTGAGACCTTGTATTAAAATTGCTTGGTAGTGTAGGAGTGAAGGCTAGTAATAAATGTCCGTACATTTAAAACCCCATCTCGCCATATGATCCGTATTCTGCAATTTTACTTTCTTGTTTCTAGCGGTCAGGATATGGTGAGCATTCTCCAGCTGGTTCAAAACCTTATGTACGAAGAAGATGAAGAAGAGCCCCAGTCTTATCGGTAAGATCTTTGTAACCTATTCTGAATATGCCACCTAAATATGTTTTTTTAAATAATGGACGGGATTTTATGTAAATAAACGTTATTATTTGTGTTTATCTGTGTGTGTGTAATATATATAGCAGAATATATATTGCAGAAGCCACCTGCACATCACAGCAATTCGATGAATTGCATCCCAGAGCTCCTGTGCCACATTCCCCATATGCAGCAAAGAACTCTGGGTAGGATATGCAAATGACCTCTGTCTCACTTTTATGCATCCAGGATCTGTTATTACACAGAACCCTATAATCAATGCTATGCCACACTGTGGCTTTGTAGCAGAGATAAGGTTTATGCAACTGTTCAAAACCACTCCTAGGACAGCGCTCTGTCGGGTTTTTTGGACCCTCATCAGCTAAGAGCTAGGCATGATGACCAATTGCAGTGGATGCTTGGGACCCATAGGGCAATCAAGGTTTAAGCAACTGGTCAAAGCCACTTGTAGATACTGATTGCCCTATGGGTCCCAAGCATCCACTGCATCTGTTAATCATGTCTAGCTCCTAGCTGATGAGGGTCCAACAAACTCGAAACAGCGCTGTCCTAGGAGTGGCTTTGACCAGTTGCATAAACCTTATCCCTGCTACAAAGTCACAGTGTGGCATAGCATTGATTTTAGGGCTCTGTGTAATAACAGACCCTGGATGCATAAAAGTGAGACAGATGTCATTTGCATGTCCTACCCAGAATTCCTTGCTGCATATGGGGAATGTGGCACAGGAGCTCTGGGATGCAATTCATCGAATTGCTGTGATGTGCAAGTGGCTTCTTCAATAATAAACACACTTATTATAGTGTGGAGGCTTTTTATCTCACTTTTTGTCCTTCACCACAACCCTTGTAGAAAATATATATTCTTCGGACCTCTCTCCCTCCCGATCGCCGGTGTGCAGGGGGCTATACCAGGCACCGTTTGGAAGGGCACAGCCTGCCCTTCCTAATGGTACCTGGAATTAACCCCATGGGGGCCGGATCACGAATCGGCGCCGAAAAGCGCCGGTTCGTGATCCTTTCCTGGAGCTGGCCGACATCTTGGATGTCGGCCAAGCTTCCGGGAATGCCCCCTGAGGACTGGCGTCTTATGCACGATGACGCCAGTCCTGGAGTTAACCCCTAACTGCCACCAATGGTGGAGATAGGGGGTTCCAATGAACCCCCTATATCCCGATCCGTGGCAGTTAGGGGTTAAAGTTTGATATTGTTGGATCGGCCAGAGCATGGGCGTTCCAACGATACCAAACATGAGTATGAAAAAAGTTTTTTTTTTAAAAATAAAAAATATATATATTTTTTTTTAAATTATAAAAATAAAATAAACAAGTTTTTCTTTTTCTTGGTTCGTTAATGCAGCAATATTGTTCCCATTTCAATTATAATGTGAACAATGATGCTGCACTAACGATTTTTGTATGCGGTGCGTTTGTTAAAAATCGCGTAATTTCCCCCCAAAAAAAGTAACGAGGCCCCATCTCTAAATTTTTTTAACAAGCGCACCCCATACAAAATATAACCGCAATTGCTCGCATGTTAAAATGTGAAAAAAAAAAACACTTTACACGTTGTAAATTATTGAAAATTCATATTTTATTGCATTTTTTGTTATAATATACAGACAGGTCACGACGTATACATATAATAATGACATATTATGAATCTGCTGAGTCTGACGGAAAGAACAATATATAATATGTCTGGGTCATATACTAAAATAAGCCTTCAAAACACGTTTAAACATGATGAGCAAAACCGGTAAAAATGACCTCAGCACAGAGGCGGGAAATGCCTCAGCAGCGAAAGGGTTAAGTTCACTTAGTAGGAGATTAGTGTTCGCATAAAAAAATGAGTAATTTCCTGTCAGTTTTACTGTCAGTCACTTCCACAGGGCAGGGAGTGACAGCACTAAGAGAAGATCATTCTTTCAGACCAGCGTTCCTCTCGTATCATGCACCGGATTCCCATTGTACAGCGCTACAGAACTTCTTGGCGCTTTATAAATACTTGTAACTGTAACTGATTGACTGTCAGAATGTCAATACTGAGAGCCAATCCTGCAGTGCTCTGCGACAGCCCTGGGAAAGCCCAGTAAATAGTGGGGATATTGCCATGTCCGGGTCAGGAACCGGGTGGCTGTGATTGAGATCTCCTCGAGCTTTCAGGCCAGTTTGATCTCCATCCTCTGATCAGATGTCGCAGCCAAAGTGCACCTGGACAATACAAAGGCACTTTAAATATATAGAGAAAAAAGTGAGTTTCAGTACTGGCCACTGTGGCGGAATGCGTGTTGTCCGCCTGCGGGTGTGCTCCAATCTGCTCCTCCCACTGCGCTTACCGCCGGCCCGACTACCGAGTGGCACGGCACTCGGCGTCTCGTGCGGCCTGGAGTGACCCCGGGGAAGGGTTGGCGGGCTGTGGAGAGGGACCCCTGCGGGAGATCAGCCCGACCACTGAGTGACACGGCACTCAGCGTCTCGTGCAGATGCTCTACTGACCTTGGTGCGGTTCGGATCGACTGCGGAGCGGCCGTTCGGGTGGGAAACGTTTCGTCTGTGGAGCCGTTCGGATGGGAAACGTTTCGGATTTCCCTCGGATATGCGGCGCTTCGGTATATCGATGCGCGGGAGACGCGCCACGGCTTCGGATCGGGGAAACAGACCCGGAGTGTGGTCGATCGTTCGGTACGGTCGAAGCACGTACGATGCACCTCTGTTCTGATCCGAGATGCAGACACAGGGTAGTCGGATCGTACCTCGGGATGCCGCACTCTGGAGACCGTGCGGGATCTCAGCAATACGGACGAAAATAAAGGACACCAGGCGGAGCTGTATGTACTGAATGAACTAACTTTTACTGGGAAGGCACATATATTTATAAACATTTGTACAGCAAGAAAACAATAGGAATCCCTGCCCGCCCCCACAAGTCCCATTGGCCCTCGCTGGAAAAAGGTGCCCGGGTCCCGATTCGTATTGGTTGTTACGAATCGGGGTGGTGCCGATTCGTAACCGGATAGTCCGAATCGGCCATTTTACGATCCGATCAATTCGACCGGATCCACGAGGCACTGGGAAATGGCGGCGAGCAAAGCGTACAATGGGGTTTTTACACACATTTCACAATACCCAAACGGGAACACTTTTATTACACCACACAATGCAACCACATCTAATAAAATAAAGCAACTTGTTCTGCTGGTGCAACGGCACCTAAGAGTCTCTGGGGAACCAAATGTCACGAAGGACTGTCCCTGGCTGAGGGTCCTGGGCCATTCCGTGACAGCCACCTTTTCTGGGTGACTATTGAATTTAGCTAAGTTATGAAAATAAGTTAGAATTTTAATAAAGGACTCCGAGGTGAGTATTGCAGTCTCTTTTCTTGCTTTTATTAATAGCAGCAAGTGAAATGTTGAAAAAAAATACAACAGACATAAACTGAAACATTTTCTAACAGTGGTATCTTCTAACCCCCCTTTCCCAGAGGTATAGTCCATAGTTCCTTCAAGCCTATATATAGGACTGCCTTCCCGCCTTTTCTCCCTCTTTCTTGCCAACGAACTGGAACCAAACGAAGAACATGAAACAGAATGCGATCCAGCCTTCTCTTGAATCAAACCGAGACATCCAGAGGAAGAGACCGGAACACGTGTCACTGGGCTGAAATAAAATCAGAGGGTGAGATACCGGTGCATGAAGTATAGCACGCATGCAAGCAACCCTGGAGTCCGCCCCGGGAGGGCAGGGTGGGCAATACTCGCCTCTGAGTCCTTTATTAAAATTTTAACTTCTCTTCATAACTTGGCTAAATTCAATAATTTTAATACAAGGACTCAGAGGCTCCTATTGCAAGTTCAAAGCTTGTCCATGAGAGAGGATGACCAATGAACGATTGGTTTGAAGTAAAAGGTCCGAAAAGTGGTCTCGCAAGACCAATCTGCGGATCTGAGCAGATCCTCCAAACGATAGCCCGCCCTCACAGCTGACGCGCTGGGCAAGGAATGAGCCCCAAATACCAACACGTCCACGCCAGCCAATTCTAACAACCATTTCAGCCAATGCGCCAAAGTCATGGAGCCGACCACGTTACGGGGGGACCTAAAAGAAATAGAGGAGACACCCCATCACCACGCAGCGTCACTGTACGCTCTTCGTAGACCTGAAGACATTGCACCGGGCAAAGAGCAGGTTGAGAAGGGAATGCTGGGTAAAAAGCAGATGTACAGTTGTGTTCAAAATTATTCAACCCCCAATGCTGTAAAGGGTTTTAGGGAATTTAGTGTACATTTGTAATTGTATTCAGAATGAAATCCTACAAGGACTTTTTAAAGAACCATATGCAACTAAAATGACATCAATTGGTTTTGTAATACAGTAGTAAATGTTTATTTTGTGAATTCTTCATTGACACAATTATTCAACCCCTTAAAGACTACCACTCTGAAGAACAGAGGTTCATTCAAGTGTTTTCAATCAGGTATTGAAAACGCCTGTGGATGTCACGCAGCAGCAATAAAGCATAATAAGCACCAATTAGGCAGCTTTAAAATGACTGTGATACTCAGCTCCTTCTAGACATTTACTGGTGTGGTTACAAACATGGTGAAGTCAAGAGAATGGTCCAGGAAGACAAGAGAAGAGGTGATTACTCTTCACAGGAAGGGCAATGGCTATAAGAAGATTGCAAAGATGTTAAACATACCAAGAGAGACCATAGGAAGCATCATTCGCAAATTCAAGGCAAAGGGCACTGTTGAAACGCTAGCTGGTCGTGGCAGAAAGAAGATGCTGACTTCGACTGCTGTGCGCTACCTGAAGCGTAGAGTGGAGAAAAGTCCTCGTGTGACTGCTGAGGAACTGAGAAAAGATTTGTCAGATGTGGGTACTGAAGTTTCAGCTCAGACAATACGGCGCACACTGCGTAATGAAGGTCTCCATGCCAGAACTCCCTTGCTGTCTCCAAAGAATAAGAAGAGTCGACTGCAGTATGCCAAAAGTCATGTGGACAAACCACAGAAGTTTTGGGATAGTGTTCTGTGGACTGATGAAACAAAATTAGAACGGTTTGGGCCCATGGATCAATGCTATGTTTGGAGGAGGAAGAACAAGGCCTATGAAGAAAAGAACACCTTGCCTACTGTGAAGCATGGCGAGGGGTCAATCATGCTTTGGGGCTGTTTTGCTTCTGCAGTATGACGGAATGGGTGTTGTCCGCCTGCGGGTGTGCTCTTATCTGCGTGCCCCACAGCGCTTAGCGCTGGCCCGACTACCGAGTGGCACGGCACTCGGCGTCTCGTGCGGCCTGGAGTGACCCTGGGGAAGGGTTAGCGGGCGGTGAAGGGGACCCCTGCGCGGAACCAGCCCGACCACTGAGCAACACGGCACTCAGCGTCTCGAGCAGCTGGTTCACTGACCTTGTGGGTGCCGGAGCGTCTGCGGTGCGGGCGTACGGATACGGGAATCGGATCTTCCCCGGATGAATATTCGGATCTTACGTCGGGGAATATTCGTATGACGGAATGGAGTATCCGCCTGCGGTCCGGCTCTATCTGACCCCCTCGTTGGTGTTGCCAAGCCCGACTACCGAGTGGCACGGCACCCGGCGTCTCGAGCGGCTTGGGTAGAAGCCTACGTGGCGGTGTAGATCTGGAGAGTAGATGGGGCACCCACGGTGGAAATCCGCCCGACTACCGAGTGGCACGGCACTCGGCGTCTCGAGCAGCGGATCTACTGACCATTGAAAGGCTGGAGACGGTCTGCGTGGCGAACCGCGGTTCAGTAGAGTCTCCTTGACGATGCTGGCACGGCGCTGAGTCGAGGTCCCAATTCTGGGTGGTTGCAGTATCCAAAATAGGTGGCGCAACGGCGCGGCGAATCGAGGTTCTGCCGCAAAGTTAGAGGGACCCGTCCTGGGTGGTGGTGATATGTAGCCGACGTGAAATGAAAACACCAGGCAGAGCTGTATGTTTCAAACACTCAGATGAACTGAACTCTTTAATGAAAACAACGCCACTATTTATGCTGAAGTATAGCAGTCATAATTTGCATACCCATACTAATTAGGAGCCTACCCATACAATGAGGTATGGCAGTTATTTACAATCAACATTCTTTCACATCTCTTAGCCTTCAGTCCACATAACATTTCTACATCTATTGTTCCAGCACATCAGATTAAACACACACTCTATCAGAGATCCCTTAAATTAAACATTGTACTTTAGATAATGGGGAAAATCCCTTGGCGCATAATTACACAACAGCAAAGCTTGTTTACTGTATACACAAAGACACATTTACCTACAGGAATATGTATTTTTAAAACCAAAGCTATGTCATTTCACGTAAACTAAATTAAACTAAAACCCAAACGATGTAAAGTATATTTCGTCACACAGGGTACATCTTATTACAGCACATCAGTAAAACCACATCTAGCAAGGAAAATAAACTGTTCATACATTGAAACGCACACTGCAAACGTTCAAGGAACACAAGTCCTTTTTAAAAATGGTCTTGGGTTTGATCCTGCGTCTCGCTGCGCAGAGCCCCTATTCCCCTTCCGTGACAATTCGGATCTTACGTCGGGGAATATTCGGATCTTACGTCGGGGAATATTCGGATCTTATGGGGCTATCAATCAGAGGAATTCGGATTTCACTTGCCGCTCGATATCCCGAAGCGCGGTAGATGGGCCGCGCCTTCGGATCGGATCGCGGCACCTCGATCGACTATTCTTAAGTCGGATGACCATACGCTACACCTCTGTCCTGATGCGGGATGCAGGCACAGGGTGTTCGTTTCGGATCTTCGCTGGATGCCGCACTCTGAGACCGCGCGGGATCTCAGAAAATACAGCCGATAATAAAAGTCACCAGGCGAAGCTGAATGCACTAGTAAATCTGACTTTATTTTTACACATCACATACATTTATAAACTTTACACAATATCAGAACAATGGGAATCCCTGCCCGCCCACACAAGTCCCATTGGCCCTCGCTGGCAGGAGGCACCCGGGCCCCGATTCGTATTGGAGGTTACGAATCGGGGAGTTGCCGATTCGGACCGGATGGTCCGAATCGACCATTTTACGATTCGACCGGATGGTCCGAATCGGCCATTTTCCGATCCGATCATTCTGACCGGATCCACGAGGCACCAGGAAAATGGCGACGGGCAAGGCACATACAAAGGAATTTACATACATTTCACAATACACAAATGGGGACACTTTTATTACACCACACACAAATAAACCACATCTAATTAAAATATAAACGGAACTCCGTGGGTGCAACGGCCCCTAACAGTCTATAGGCAACACCCCGTCACCATGGACCGCCCCTGGCTGAGGGTGCTGGGCCATTCCGTGACACTCCTCCCCTTCCCCAAGGTCCGACGCACCCGGTTGGACCCCAACGGGTCGTACCGGGGTAGTCGGGGCTCCCCAATCCCCTGGTTCCCGGGCCGACTGCCGCGATAACCCATCTGCGTTACCGTTCTGTGACCCGGGCCGGTATTGAATGGTAAAGTTAAAGGGTTGGAGAGCCAGGCTCCACCGCAACAGGCGACCATTTTCCCCCGCCACTCGGTTGAGCCACACCAAGGGGTTATGGTCGGTCATCACGGTGAAGGACCGACCGTAGACATAGGGTTGGAGCTTCCGTAGGGCCCAGACCAAGGCCAGGCACTCCTTCTCCACCGCAGCATACCCCACCTCCCGTGGCAACAGCTTCCGGCTGATGAACGCCACCGGATGATCCCCCCCGTCGTCCCCCACTTGGCTTAGGACAGCTCCCAGTCCGAACATTGACGCGTCTGTATGGACGACAAAACGCTTGTTATAGTTGGGAGCTGCTAGCAGGGGAGCTTGGGTCAGGGCGGCCTTCAGTTGCTGGAAGGCCTGTTCGCACTCCGGGGACCACAGGACTTGGCGGGGCAGGGATTTCTTCGTCAAGTCAGTCAGGGGTTTGGCCAGGTCACTGTAATGGGGTACGAACTTCCTGTAGTACCCCGCGGTGCCCAGGAAGGCGAGGACCTGGGTCTTGGTCACAGGGGTGGGCCAGTCTAGAATGGCCTCTATCTTGGCGGGCTCCGGTCGTTGTATCCCGCACCCCACCCGGTGGCCCAGATACTGTACTTCGGCCATCCCCACTTTACATTTCTCAGGCTTCAGGGTCAGGTTGGCGTCCCTGATCCGGCCCAAGACGGTCCCTACATGGTCCAGGTGTTCCTCCCAGGTCTGGCTATAGATGGCTATGTCATCCAGGTATGCGCAAGCGAACCCCTGGAGGCCATCGAGGAGGCGATCGATTAACCGCTGGAAGGTAGCAGGGGCGTTCTTCATCCCGAACGGCATGACCCGAAATTGGTACAAGCCGAACGGGGTGATGAAGGCCGACTTCGGGGTCGCCTCCTCGGCAAGGGGAATCTGCCAGTACCCCTTGCACAGATCGACCGTGGTCAGAAAATGACCCCGGGCGATCTGATCTAGCAACTCGTCGACTCGGGGCATGGGATAAGCGTCTGTAATGGTACAGTCGTTTATCCGCCGATAGTCGACGCAGAACCTGGTGGTGCCGTCTTTCTTGGGCACCAGGACCACGGGCGACGCCCATGGACTGGCGACGGTTCAATGACCCCCAGCTCCAACATCTCCCGGATCTCGGCCCGCATGGACTCGCGGACCGCTTCCGGGAGCCGGTATGCAGGTTGCCTAAGGGGTCTCTGACCGGGCGTGTCCACCTGATGGACGGCCTGGTCGGTGTATCCTGGGAGAGCCGAGAAAACCCCCGGGTAGTTGTGGAGCAACTGCCTGCGCCTGCTTTTCGGGCCCTACTCCTCCCCCAGCTGCACCTGATCCACCCCGGAAGGCTGCGTGGCTATCCGGGGAGTTCTACCAAAGGAAATGGTTCCGTCTCCTCGGTAGCCGGCGCGCATATGGCGTCCACCGACTCCGGGCGTTCATGGTAGGCCTTCAGCATGTTGACGTGGAACGTCCGCTGGATTCTGGTGTCTGCGCAGCTAACAACCACATAGGTGGTATCCCCCAGTTGGGTTACCACCCTGTAGGGGCCTTGCCAGGCCGCCTGCAGCTTGTTCTGCCGCTGTGGCTTCAACACCAGAACCTTCTGCCCCACGAGGAACGAGCGACTGCAAGCAGCGCGGTCGTACCACGCCTTCTGCTGAGCCTGGGCCGTTTCCATGTTCTCTTGTACGAACCCCGCGAGTTCTGCCAAGCGCTCCCGGAGCTTCAAGACATAACCCAGTACCGGAACCCCATCTTCCTCCTGTTCCCCCTCCCACTGAGCCCTAACCAAATCCAGAGGTCCCCTCACCTGGCGCCCATATAGCAGCTCGAAGGGGGAGTATCCGGTGGATTCCTGAGGAACCTCTCGGTAGGCGAACAAGAGGTGGGGAAGATACTTCTCCCAATCCTTCCTTTCGTGCACAAAGGCCCGGATGAGCTGCTTCAGGGTCCCATTAAACCGCTCGCACAGCCCATTTGTCTGGGGGTGATACGGGGCGCTGTGCAGCGCCTTAACACCACAGAGACGCCAGAGCTGCTGGGTGAGCTCAGCGGTGAACTGGGTACCCTTGTCGGATAGGATTTCCCGGGGAAACCCCACTCTCGTGAACACCCGTAGGAGAGCGTCCGCTACGGTGTCCGCCTGGATGTTGGCCAAGGCCACAGCCTCGGGGTACCGGGTGGCATAATCCACTACGGTAAGTATGTACCTCTTACCGGTGGCACTGGGCCGTGGCAACGGCCCAATGATGTCGACCGCCACCCGGCTAAAGGGCTCCTGGATGATGGGCATGGGGTGCAGGGGCGCTTTTGGGTGATCCCCTGCCTTCCCAGTCTTTTGGCAGACTGGGCAGGTGCGGCAATACTCGCGGGTGTCTTCGCTGAGGCGGGGCCAGAAAAACGCGCGCGCCAACCGGTGCCGGGTTTTCTTCTGCCCTAGGTGACCTGCAAGGGGAATGTCGTGCGCCAGGCGCAGGAGTTCCTGTCTAGGGCCCTGAGGCACTACCATCTGCTTCTGCGGAACTTGCTTCTTCTTGGACCCCTCCCTCGCGGTGTACCGGTAGAGGAGCCCATCCTCCCACTCTATCCTGTCATCTCGCTTATCGTCGAGGCCTTTACCGGCCCGATCCCGGTAGCCCTGTAACGTGGGGTCGGTCTGGGTCTGGTGGCGAAGCGTCTCCGGGGAGCTCCACGGGGAAGGGGGGTCAGGTGGGAAGGGAGGAGTCGGGATTCGTCGGGGAATGGGAAGTCGGGGGGATTTTGGTTGGGATCTCACCTGGGTCCCGATCGGAGTGCCCCTGTCGTGGCGTTGACTCTGTTGCCTGGTGGTTACTGGGGTGGCCGCATCTGTGGAATAAGAAGAGACCAGCCTTCCCAAATCGTTACCAAGGAGCACCTCAGCTGGCAATTGGTTCAACAACCCCACCCTCACCACCTTCTCCCCGGACCCCCAGTCCAGATGAACCCGTGCCGTCTCAAGCCGGAGAACTTTTCCCCCGGCCACCCGCACGGCGATGGTATTGTGCAGGCGGTCATTCTGCTGGACCAAGTGGGGCCGTACCAGGGTGATGGTAGCCCCGGAGTCCCGAAGCCCCTCAGCGGCTCGCCCGTTTATCCACACCGCCTGACGGTGGTGATGGCGGTTGTCGGCCGAGGCGGCTTGCACGGGATCTGCCTCGTGTAGCCGCTCCCATTCTTCCGGGACCTCCGGCCACGGGGTATCGGTGTCGCAGCAATGGGCGGACGATGACGATCTGACGGCGGTCTGCCAAGTCCGGTCGGTTGGGGCAATTCTGTTTGTAGTGCCCATCTTGGTTGCACCCATAGCAACGGACATTGGCCAAGTTGGTGGGCCGGCTGGTGGGTCGTGCTGCCGGCGTCCGAACTGCCGGGGTTGGGGTTGGAGGAGCAGGTAGAGCGGGGCGGAAGGACAGGGTCGTTCCCCCCGGCCACCTTCCGGGTGTCGGCATACTCGTCTGCCCAAATAGCCGCTTGCTGCACTGTTTGGGGTTTCTTATCACGCACCCACTCCCGGATGGCGGAGGGGGTGTGCTCGAAGAACTGCTCGAGCAGCAGCAGCTGGGTAATCTCGGCCACCGTCTCCGCTTTGCTACCCAGGAACCAGGTGCGTAAGTCCCGCTGCAGTCGGTGGGCCCACTCAACGTGGGTAGCGCCATTGGGCCGGCGAGAGTTCCTGAACTTCGCCCTGCTGGCTTCCGGGGTCACAGCGAACCGGCTCAGCAACGCCTGCCTCACGTACGTGTAGTTGATGGCCTCCTCGTCCGGCACCGTGCGGTAGGCCTCGGCGGCCCGACCGGTCAACTTGCATGCCAGGATTCTCACCCAGTCGGCACGGTGTATGTCGTGCACTTGGCACAGGCGTTCAAAGTCCTGGAGGTAACTCTCTATCTCCTCTTCTGTTTCACGGAACTCCTTGAACGCCTGAAAAGGCACTTTGCGCCCGGTGGAACGGTCCGAACGAGGGCTGCTGTCCCGCCGGCCCCGCACCTCAGCCAGCCGTAGCTCGTGCGCCCGCTCTTTGTCTCGCTCCATGCGCTCTTTCTCTCGCTCCGCGCGTTCTTTCTCTCGCTCCACGCGCTCCTTCTCTTGCTCCACGCGATCCTTTTCACGCTCCTCTTCCTGTCTAATCTCCCGAATCAGACTCTGCATGACGGCCTCCGATGGGGCCGCTCCGTAGATGACAGCCCGCTGCCGCACCTTCCGGTGAAGTTCGCTTTCGTCGGACTCAGCGGGGACAGGTGCAGGCGCGGTGTCAGGGGGTAACACTGCGAACGCCGCCCCTTGATCCAATCTCCGTAGCTCCTCAATCATAACATCCCGGCTCTTGGAGCCCGGGGTGCCGCCCCGATTCTCCAGCATGCCACGCAGGACGTCCCGCTTGTAGGCACCGTACTCGGCCATAGGGAGGGTCTCCTTGGGGTCTGCAGAGAGCGATCCCACCGCTGCCACCAGTATGACGGAATGGGTGTTGTCCGCCTGCGGGTGTGCTCTTATCTGCGTGCCCCACAGCGCTTACCGCTGGCCCGACTACCGAGTGGCACGGCACTCGGCGTCTCGTGCGGCCTGGAGTGACCCTGGGGAAGGGTTAGCGGGCGGTGAAGGGGACCCCTGCGCGGAACCAGCCCGACCACTGAGCAACACGGCACTCAGCGTCTCGAGCAGCTGGTTCACTGACCTTGTGGGTGCCGGAGCGTCTGCGGTGCGGGCGTACGGATACGGGGATCGGATCTTCCCCGGATGAATATTCGGATCTTACGTCGGGGAATATTCGGATCTTACGTCGGGGAATATTCGGATCTTACGTCGGGGAATATTCGGATCTTATGGGGCTATCAATCAGAGGAATTCGGATTTCACTTGCCGCTCGATATCCCGAAGCGCGGTAGATGGGCCGCGCCATCGGATCGCGGCACCTCGATCGACTATTCTTAAGTCGGATGACCATACGCTACACCTCTGTCCTGATGCGGGATGCAGGCACAGGGTGTTCGTTTCGGATCTTCGCTGGATGCCGCACTCTGAGACCGCGCGGGATCTCAGAAAATACAGCCGATAATAAAAGTCACCAGGCGAAGCTGAATGCACTAGTAAATCTGACTTTATTTTTACACATCACATACATTTATAAACTTTACACAATATCAGAACAATGGGGAATCCCTGCCCGCCCACACAATTCCCATTGGCCCTCGCTGGCAGGAGGCACCCGGGCCCGATTCGTATTGGAGGTTACGAATCGGGGAGTTGCCGATTCGGACCGGATGGTCCGAATCGACCATTTTACGATTCGACCGGATGGTCCGAATCGGCCATTTTCCGATCCGATCATTCTGACCGGATCCACGAGGCACCAGGAAAATGGCGACGGACAAGGCACATACAAAGGAATTTACATACTTTTCACAATACACAAATGGGGACACTTTTATTACACCACACACAAATAAACCACATCTAATTAAAATATAAACGGAACTCCGTGGGTGCAACGGCCCCTAACAGTCTATAGGCAACACCCCGTCACCATGGACCGCCCCTGGCTGAGGGTGCTGGGCCATTCCGTGACATGCAGGTACAGGGAAACTTCAGCGTGTGCAAGGTACCATGAATTCTCTTCAGTACCAGGAGATATTGGATGACAATGTGATGCAGTCTGTCACAAACCTGAGGCTTGGGAGACGTTTGACCTTTTCAACAGGACAATGATCCCAAGCATACCTCCAAGTCCACTAGAGCATGGTTGCAGATTAAAGGCTGGAACATTTTGGAGTGGCCATCGCAGTCACCTGACTTAAATCCGATTGAGAACCTCTGGTGGGACTTAAAGAAAGCAGTTGCAGTGCGCAAGCCTAAGAATGTGACTGAACTGGAGGCTTTTGCCCATGACGAATGGGCGAAGATACACGTAGATCGCTGCAAGACACTTGTGTCAAGCTATGCTTCACGTTTAAAAGCTGTTATAACTGTAAAAGGATGTTGTACTAAGTACTAAGATTGAATGTCACTTGGGGGTTGAATAAAGCTGATAATGATGTGAGCACAGAAAAGACATTTGTGGTTATTTCATTATAAATGTTATGTTATATTTGTCTGACCTACACGTGCCTCTTTGATTTAATTGTAAGCAAGATGACTGAATGATCAAAATCAATTTCAAACTGTCCAAAACACTCAATTTCAGCGGGGGTTGAATAATTTTGAACACAACTGTAAGCGACGTCTTAGTTCGACGAGACACATCGAAGCGCACCCCTTCCGGGACAAATGACCGAACCTGGAAATCTAGAGCCCTGACATCCCCTACCCTTTTACATGACACGAGGCAGAGGAGAGCTACCATTTTCGCCGAAAACTGTTTGAGGGACAAATTCTCATTCGAAGGCCATGAAACCAGAAAACGCAACAGGATGGCCACATCCCATGTCTCCGAATACCTAGGGAGTGGAGGATGTGAAAGTCGGATGCCCTTCAGTAAACGACAGACCAAGGGGTGTTTACCCACCAGAATCCGTTGGAAACCAATATAAGCCGACAACGCGGAGCGGAACACGTTAATGGTTCTATAAGCTTTGCCGCTATCGAAACATTCTGATAGAAAATTCTAGTGTTTAGAGGGGCTTGAAAGGGATCCAGATTCCGTGTACCACACCAACGTGACCACTGGGCCCAGGCCGAGTCATAACCGGACAAAGTGCCTGGAGCCCATGCCGTCCGAAGGAGTACACTAGCCCGGTCCGAAATGCCTTCGGCCTCCCCGGACGTCCCGACGCCAGGGAGGCTAAGAGCGGGCAGGTGCCTTGTGCCAACAGCGGATCAGGATGACCTCCTATGTCCACCATCAAATCTGGGAGATCTGGAAGCAACCGCGGGACATCTGCCAGCAGTTCCAAGAACAGGGGAAACAACAGCTGGTTGGGCCATAATGGTGTCACGAGACCAGCTCTGCCTCCTGAACCCGAACTTGGCGCAACGTCTGCAGCACTAACTGAAACGGGGGAAACGCATAAGGACGAGACATTGCCCAATTCTGCAGAAACGCATCCGTGGCGAGAGCCATGGTATCCGGACGCCAACTGTAAAAGTTGGGCAGCTGGCTGGTTAGGCGAGATGCAAACAGGTCGATCTGGAAGGGTCCCAAAGGTCTGCAATGATCCAAAAGATCGACAATTGCAAATGCCAATCTCCTGAGTCCTCCGTGTGCCTCGAGCTCCAATCGGCTAGGAGATTCGAGACACCCGGAATGAACTGTGCCTGAACTGATAAGGCTAGGGTCAGAGTGGGGCAGTCGGAACGCGCGTGCAGGCGCACTAAATCACGGCGGCAGTAGGAGCACATAACGGCCAATGATGGCCAATATACGCAGTACGTGCGTACAAAAGTGCGCCGACACCACGCAACCGGCAAATGAACGCATTTTTCTCAGAACGTGAAACCGCTGCTACAGACGTACAGAGTGCGCTGCGGCCGCATGGCAGCGTGTGTGCGTGATTAGGAGACGTCAGACGCTGCTAGTGTGCGGCCTACATAACGTTCAAACAGCCGGATTTCCCTAGAATTGCGTTGGTGAGTACCTGAGACTGTGCGACTGTGGTCGTCTGACCACTTAAGCGTATTCCGTGAAAAAATGCGTGCGCATGCATCGACGTACATTTTGACTGTGGCCGCAGAAAATGCGCTCATCTGTCCCTAGCCTAACTCGTGTAGAAAACACCAATCCCAGAGACTGGTCGCCATTGCCGTCAGCAGAGCGGATCTGGGACCCCCTAGAGAATTGTTATAACGGACGGCAGGAAAATCGTCCATGCGGAGAAGCACCGATGAACAAGTTTCCACTTTGAGGAAACTCTGAATAGCGAATAATCCCGCTAATAGCTCTAGTCCGTTGATGTGAACGAGAGCCTCTTGCTCGGACCAGGGGCCACCTGTCATCAGATCTCCGCACCTGGCGCCCCAACCCGTCAGACACGCATCTGAATCTATAACCATCGTAGGAGGAGGCGCCACTATAGGTCTGCCGTTGCAGAATCGGAGGCTTGCAATCCACCATTGGAGATCCTGACGTGCCCCTATCGATAGTCACTTGATCTGCATAATCGAGTCCCTGCCTTAGGAAATGGACCATCAGGCGTTGGACGGCCCGATAATGCACTGGAGCAGGGTGAATAGCTAGCCTCGTGGCTGCCAGTACCCCGATTTATACGGGATAAATCCCTCAACGTCGGTGAGACCCTGGACAGAAGAGTCTGAACCTCTTTCAGGATGCACCTGCATTTCTGATTCGGAAGAAACAAGGTCATTAATTCTGGACAAAGTATAAAACCCAGGAATTCCAGAAAACGCACTGGACGAAGGATGGACTTTTCCAAATTTACTAAAACCTAGACCCTGAAGTAAGAGTATTGTCTGATTGATTTGATTCTTCAGAAGCGACTCTGACTCCACCATCAGCAGGATGTCGTCCAGATATATAATCAGATGTACACCCTGTGACCAAAGACGACCGACAACCGGCTTCAACAGCTTGGTGAAGCACCAAGGCGCTGAAGAGCGGCCGACTGGTAGGGAACGAAAGCGCCATGTTATTGAGTTCCAACGGAAGCCATTGGAACCGTTAAATAGGCATCTTTCAAATCTATTTTCGCTAACCAGTCTTTTGGTCTGAGAACATCTTTCAGGAGATGTAAACCTTCCATCTGAAAATGATTGTACTTTATATGTAAATTTAAGCTTTTTAAATTGAGAACCGGGCGCCTCCCTTCTTGGGGACTAGGAAGAAGTTGACCATGTACTTCATGTCCCCCGGAGGAGCCTGTTCTATGACTTCCTTAACAGATCTGTTATCTCCTCTTCCACCAACGCTGCATCCTCTGCTGAAAATACCAGCGGTGGAGGAAGAGCTACATGACTGGGTTCTGAAACGAAATCTATAAGAAAACCTTGAATCGCGCGTAGCATCCACAAATCCGAAGTGATTTCGCACTATGACGGAATTGAGATGTTGTTCCGCCTGCGGGTGTGCTCAATCTGCGTGACCCCGTCGCTTACCGCTGGCCCGACTACCGAGTGGCGCCCACTCGGCGTCTCGTGCGGCCTGGCGTGACCCTAGGGTAGGGTTAGCGGGCGGTGGAGGGGACCCCTGCCTGGAAACCAGTCCGACCACTGAGCCATACAGCACTCAGCGTCCCGAGCAACTGGTTCCTTGACCTGGCGGGTGTGGGACGCCTGCGGGATCAGCCCTAGCGGCTGCGGAGGAAGATTCGGATCTTATGGGGAAACGTTTCGGTTCTTAGGTGGGAAACGTTTCCGATCCGGGGGCGGGTGTTTCTTCGGATCTTGAGCGGTGATGTTTCGAGTCGGGAAGGGATGGCGGGTCGGTTCGGAACTGGAGGGCTTCGGATCGGTATGAAGGCGCTTCGGATCTGTATGGAAGGGCGCTTCGGATCTGGCGGGACCAGGGGAAGTTCGGGTCTTACCGCGGCGGTCGATGCGCGGCTCCCGGCGGGGCCGTTCGGTTCGGATCGCTGTATTTCCCCGATCGAATCTTCTTATGTAGCGCCGCTGCCCTGATGCTCGATGCAGGGTCAGCGCGCTCGATTCGGATCGGATGGGCACCGTATTCTGAGGCCGCGGGGACACTCAGATCCGAAATACGGCGGAGAATCAAGCCACACCAGACACAGCTGAATGTACTGCAGGAACTGCCTTTATTGTTTACAGTACAGACTTTTATTACTTCTTATCATAATTAGAATACAATGGGACTCCTTGCCCGCCCTCCCAGGACCCATTGGCCCTTAGCCTTCAGGGAGTCGCCAATTCGGACCGGATGGTCCGAATCGGCCATTTTACGATTCGAACCGGATGGTTCGAATCGGCCATTTTCCGAATCGAAATTCCAACTGCGCCACAAGGATCGGAAAATGGCGGCGAGCAAGGCAAACACAGGGAAAATACATCACACCATAACCAACGGGGAACACTTTATTAACACCACCACACAATGCCACATCTAAATAAAATAACGAAAAGTAAGGTGCGTGCCACCACACCCAAGTGTCCATGTCACCACTGTCACTGCACCGCCCCTGGCTGAGGGTGCTGGCCATCCCGTGACACTCCTCCCCCTCCCCAAGGTCCGACGCACTCGGTTGGACCTCACCGGGTCGTACCGAGGTAGTCGGGGCTCCCCAATCCCCTGGTTCCCGGGCCGACTGTCGCGATAACCCATCTGCGTTACCGTTCTGCGACCCGGGCCGATATTGGATGGAAAAGTTGAAGGGTTGGAGAGCCAGGCTCCACCGCAGCAGGCGGCCGTTCTCCCCCGCCACTCGGTTGAGCCATACCAAGGGGTTGTGGTCGGTCATCACGGTGAAGGACCGACCGTAGACGTAGGGTTGGAGCTTCCGTAGGGCCCAGACCAGGGCCAGGCACTCCTTTTCCACTGCAGCGTACCCCACCTCTCGTGGCAACAACTTCCGGCTAATAAACGCCACCGGATGGTCCCCCCCGTCGTCCCCCACTTGACTCAGGACAGCTCCCAGTCCGAACATGGACGCGTCTGTGTGGACAATAAAACGTTTGTTATAGTTGGGAGCTGCCAGCAGGGGAGCTTGGGTCAGGGCGGCCTTCAATTGTCGAAAGGCCTGTTCGCACTCCGGGGACCACAGGACTTGGCGGGGCAGGGATTTCTTGGTCAAATCAGTCAGGGGTTTGGCCAGATCACTGTAGTGGGGTACAAATTTCCTGTAATACCCCGCGGTGCCAGAAAGGCCAGGACCTGAGTCTTGGTCACAGGAGTGGGCCAGTCCAGGATAGCCTCTATCTTGGCGGGCTCCGGCCGCTGTATCCCGCACCCCACCCGGTGGCCCAGATACTGCACCTCGGCCATCCCCACCTTGCACTTCTCCGGCTTTAGGGTCAGGTTGGCGTCCCTAATCCGGCCCAGGACAGTCCCTACATGCTCCAGATGTTCCTCCCAGGTCTGGCTATAGATGGCTATATCATCCAGGTACGCGCAAGCGAATCCCTGGAGGCCATCGAGGAGGCGATCGATTAACCGCTGGAAAGTAGCAGGGGCGTTCTTCATCCCGAACGGCATGACTCGAAACTGGTACAGGCCGAACGGGGTGATGAAGGCCGACTTCGGGGTCGCCTCCTCGGCAAGGGGAATCTGCCAATACCCCTTGCACAGATCCACCGTGGTCAGAAAATGACCCCCGGAGATCTGGTCTAGCAACTCGTCGACTCGGGGCATCGGATAAGCGTCCGTAACAGTACAGTCGTTTACCCGCCGATAGTCGACGCAGAACCTGGTGGTACCGTCCTTTTTGGGCACCAGGACCACGGGCGACGCCCATGGGCTGGCCGACGGCTCTATGACCCCCAGCTCCAACATCTCCCGGATCTCAGCCCGCATAGTCTCGCGGACTGCTTCCGGGATCCGGTAGGCGGGCTGTCGGAGTGGCCTCTGGCCGGGGGTGTCCACCTGATGGACGGCCTGGTCCGTATATCCTGGAAGGGCCGAGAAAACCCCCGGATAGGCGAGAAGCAGCTGCCGCGCCTGCGCCTGTTTCTCGGGCCCTAGCTCCTCCCCCAACTGCACTTGCTCCACCCCGGAAGGCTGCTTAGCTACCCCCGGGAGTTCCTCCAAGGGAAAGGGCTCCGCCTCCTCGGCCGCCGGCGCGCATATGGCGTCCACCGACTCCGGCCGCTCATGGAAGGCCTTCAGCATATTGACGTGGAACGTCCGCTGGATTCTGGTGTCCGCGCAGCTTACAACCACATAGGTGGTATCCCCCAGCTGGGTTACCACCTTGTAGGGACCTTGCCAGGCCGCCTGCAGCTTGTTCTGCCGCTGTGGTTTCAACACCAGAACCTTCTGTCCCACACAGAACGAGCGGCTGCACGCAGCGCGATCGTACCACGCCTTCTGCTGAGCCTGGGCCGTCTCCATGTTCTCCTGCACGAACCCCTGGAGGTCCGCCAAGCGCTCCCGGAGCTTCAGAACATACTCCACCACGGGGACACCGTCCTCCTCCGGCGGCCCCTCCCACTGAGCCCTAACCAGATCCAGAGGGCCGCGCACCCGGCGTCCATACAGCAGCTCAAACGGTGAGTACCCGGTGGATTCCTGCGGAACCTCCCGGTAGGCGAACAGCAAGTGGGGAAGATACTTCTCCCAATCCCTGTTCTCATGCACGAAGGCCCGGATGAGCTGCTTCAGGGTCCCATTGAACCGCTCGCACAGCCCGTTGGTCTGGGGGTGATACGGGGCGCTGTGCAGCGCCTTAACGCCACAGAGACGCCAGAGCTGTTGGGTGAGCTCAGCGGTAAACTGGGTACCCTGATCGGACAGGATTTCTCGGGGAAACCCCACCCTCGTGAACACCCTGAGGAGCGCGTCCGCTACCGTGTCCGCCTGGATGTTGGCCAAGGCCACAGCCTCGGGGTACCGGGTGGCATAATCCACCACGGTAAGAATATACCTCTTACCGGTGGCACTGGGCCGTGGCAACGGCCCTACGATGTCAACCGCCACCCGGCTAAAGGGCTCCTGGATGATGGGCATGGGGTGCAGGGGCGCCTTCGGATGGTCCCCAGCCTTCCCAGCCTTCTGACAGACTGGGCAGGTGCGGCAATAATCGCGGGTGTCGTTGCTGAGGCGGGGCCAGTAGAACGCGCGCGCCAACCTGTGCCGGGTCTTCGACTGGCCTAAGTGACCCGACAGGGGAATGTCGTGGGCCAAGCGCAGAAGCTCCTGCCTGGGTCCTTGCGGCACCACCAGCTGCTTCTGAGGGATCTGCTTCTTCTTGGCCCCCTCCCTCACGGTGTAGCGGTACAGCAGCCCGTCCTCCCACTCCACCTTGTCTTTCCCCTGGCCGTCCAGGCCCTGACCAGCTCGGTCCCGGTAGCCCTGTAATGTGGGGTCGGTTTGCGTCTGGTGGCGCAGAGTCTCCGGGGTACACCACGGGGAAGGGAGGTCAAGCGAAGGGAAGAGCATCGAGTCCCGTCGAGGTCGGGGAGGGGATAACGGACTGGGAGGGCGGGAAGGGCCTGGAGGTTTGGCCTGTCGGGGAGGTCGAGGGGATCGGTAAGGGTTGGGCGGTCGCGGAGGTCGAGGCGATTTGGGAGGTTTGGAAGGCTTGGGAGGTCGGGAGGGTGTTGGTGGGGATCTCACCTGGGTCCCATTCGGAGTGCTCTGGTCGTGGCGTCGGCTCTGTTGCCTAGTGGTAACCGGGGTAGCTGCATCTGTGGAATAAGCGGACACTAACTGCCCCAGATCATTTCCCAGGAGTACCTCGGCCGGCAAGTGTCTCAGCAACCCCACCCGCACCTCTTTCTCCCCGTTCCCCCAGTCCAGGTACACCCGGGCAGTCTCCAGCCGGAGCACTTTCCCTCCCGCCACCCGTACCGCTACGGTGCTCTGCATGCGGTCGCTTGGCGGGACCAAGTGGGGCCGGACGAGGGTGATGGTAGCCCCGGAGTCTCGCAGCCCCTCAGCGGGCCGCCCGTTTATCCACACCGCCTGGCGGTGGTGTCGGCGGTTGTCATCCGCGGCGGCTTGCACTGGGTCGGCTTCGTGCAGCTGCTCCCACCATTCTTCCGGGGCCTCCGGCCACGGAGCTCCGGCGTCGCAACAATGGGCCGCCAGCGAGGGCCTGCCGGCCGGCCGGGTCAATTCCGGGCGGTTGGGGCAATGTTGTTTATAGTGCCCCTCCTGGTTGCACCCGTAACAGCGGACATTAGCCATGTTGGTGGGCCGGCTGGGAGCCCGTGCTACAGGCGGCCGGACCACGGGTGGTGGAGGTGGTGGAAGTAGTGGGGCGGGTAGAATGGGACGGCTGGCCAGAGGCCGCTCCCCCCCCGTCAGCTTCCGGGTGTCCGTGTACTCGTCGGCCCAGGTGGCCGCTTGCTGCACCGTATAGGGCTTCCTGTCGCGCACCCACTCTCGGACAGCGGAGGGTGTGTGCTCGAAGAACTGCTCGAGCAGCAGCAGTTGGGTAATCTCGGCCACTGACTCCGCTTGGCTTCCCGAGAGCCAGGTGCGCAGGTCCCTCTGCAGCCGATGGGCCCACTCCACGTGAGTGGCGCCACTGGGCCGGCGAGAATTCCGGAACTTCATCCGGCTGGCTTCAGGGGTCACGGCATACCTACTCAGCAGCGCCTGCTTTACGTGCGAGTAGCTAGTGGCCTCGTCATCCGGCACCGTGCGGTAGGCCTCGGCGGCCCGACCGGTCAGCTTGCTCGCCAGGATCCGGATCCAGTCGGCGCGGTGCACGTCATGCACCCGACACAGGCGCTCAAAGTCCTGGAGATAGCTTTCGATCTCTTCCTCAGCTTCCCGGAACTCCTTGAACGCCTGGAACGGCACTTTTCGGTCGGCATACCGGTCCGATGGCGAGCGGCTGCTCCGCCGGCTTCGCACTTCGGCCAGCCGCAGTTCGTGCACCCGCTCTCTCTCCCTCTCCTCTTCCTGACCGAGTTCCCGACCCAGTTTCCTCAGTTCTGCCTCCGATGGAGCCGGACCCATCATGGAGATCCGCTCCCGCATCTTCCGGCAGAATTCGCTATCCTCGGCCTCAGCGGGGACGGCAGCCGGTACTGGGTCCGCGGGCAACTCCGCGAACGCCTCCGCCTGATCTATCCTCCTCAACTCCTCTATCAGGGTCTCCCGACTCTTGGAGCCCGGGACCCCGCCCCGATTCTCCAGCATCCCGCGCAGAACGTCCCGCTTATAGGCAGAATACTTGATCATGTTGCGGGTCCCCCTGGGGTCTGCAGAGAGCGATCCCACCGCTGCCACCAGTATGACGGAATGGAGATGTTGTTCCGCCTGCGGGTGTGCTCAATCTGCGTGACCCCGTCGCTTACCGCTGGCCCGACTACCGAGTGGCGCCCACTCGGCGTCTCGTGCGGCCTGGCGTGACCCTAGGGTAGGGTTAGCGGGCGGTGGAGGGGACCCCTGCCTGGAACCAGTCCGACCACTGAGCCATACAGCACTCAGCGTCCCGAGCAACTGGTTCCTTGACCTGGCGGGTGTGGGACGCCTGCGGGGAATCAGCCCTAGCGGCTGCGGAGGAAGATTCGGATCTTATGGGGAAACGTTTCGGTTCTTAGGTGGGAAACGTTTCCGATCCGGGGGCGGGTGTTTCTTCGGATCTTGAGCGGTGATGTTTCGAGTCGGGAAGGGATGGCGGGTCGGTTCGGAACTGGAGGGCTTCGGATCGGTAGGGAGGGCGCTTCGGATCTGTATGGAAGGGCGCTTCGGATCTGGCGGGACCAGGGGAAGTTCGGGTCTTACCGCGGCGGTCGATGCGCGGCTCCCGGCGGGGCCGTTCGGTTCGGATCGCTGTATTTCCCCGATCGAATCTTCTTATGTAGCGCCGCTGCCCTGATGCTCGATGCAGGGTCAGCGCGCTCGATTCGGATCGGATGGGCACCGTATTCTGAGGCCGCGGGGGACACTCAGATCCGAAATACGGCGGAGAATCAAGCCACACCAGACACAGCTGAATGTACTGCAGGAACTGGGTTTATTGTTTACAGTACAGACTTTTATTACTTCTTATCATAATTAGAATACAATGGGACTCCTTGCCCGCCCTCCCAGGACCCATTGGCCCTTAGCCTTCAGGGAGTCGCCAATTCGGACCGGATGGTCCGAATCGGCCATTTTACGATTCGAACCGGATGGTTCGAATCGGCCATTTTCCGAATCGAAATTCCAACTGCGCCACAAGGATCGGAAAATGGCGGCGAGCAAGGCAAACACAGGGAAAATACATCACACCATAACCAACGGGGAACACTTTATTAACACCACACAATGCCACATCTAAATAAAATAACGAAAAGTAAGGTGCGTGCCACCACACCCAAGTGTCCATGTCACCACTGTCACTGCACCGCCCCTGGCTGAGGGTGCTGGGCCATCCCGTGACACGCACTATTGAGGAAGACCAGCAGACAATCAACCCCCCCCGGAACTGATGCATGAGGGATAACAAGATCCTGTACCTGGAGCTCTGAAATACCGGAATCCTCGACCTCCACAGTAACTGCTGTATACCGTGCTACGCCAGGGACGTGCTCTAGTCGGGTAGAATTGAGCCACTCTTGTTTCCATAGGAAACGGAGCCTGCAAACGGGCGGGATAAACCTGCGCGTGTACGGCCAGCAGCGCGACCCCATACCCTGCCAGCCCTTCCAAAAACTCCGGTGGTAAACACTTTTTTGTTTGACGTAGTGACTTTCTCCATAGTTGTGAACGCTCAGGAATATTCGGACATGTCTTTAAGAAATCCTTTTCCGAATAAGGAACCCTGGGCCTTAGCCCCTAATTCATTGTCTGCAACCCAGGCGAGTTGTGTATCCATCGTCAATAAAATACATTTCCTCCGCAAGGAGGCTAAAGCTGTATTAGTGTTTCCTAAAAAGCTAAGGGCCCTTTGAGCCCAGTTAGAAACGTTGTAGGGATCTAACGTTGCGTCAGCTAGCTTAGCTTGTTCTGCTACATCCATTAACTTAACTAATGGACCCGTAGTGTCCAATAATTTATCTTGACCGGTCCTAAAAGCCAAGTCAAAACCTGTTTTTGGGACCATCCCTTATTTTCAACAAACTTAATGAATTTGGGATCAACTTCGGGCATCATGCATGTTTTCCCCGCAGTAGAGGGTGGGGGCACAAAGACTTTGTTTTATTTCTAGTGGCTTTATCTAGAGCTGTGCGCACTCTAGCATCTACCCACGCTTCCACGTGAGAAATAGGCGTCCACTCAAACGATCTGGGATGAGATAAATCCTCAGGAGAAAACATGGGATTACCTAATGGATCGTAAATGGTACCAGAGGGGTCTGATTTGGGAATTGCAACGGTGTAATTAAAGTCCTCATCCGAGGCATATACGTCAATCGCATCAGCTCTCTGATCCTCCTCATCTGAGGGAATATTTTGAGCACTGGAAGAGCTTGGACGAGCAACAGCTCCAGAGGAGTCAGAGGACTTGGCGCTTTTTAGGGGGTTCACTCTCAATATGATGCGTCTTTTTAGTGCACTTTTTAGAAGCTTGTGCCTCCGGTATGACAGTCCCGAGCAGTGTTGCGGGGATGCCAGCCCCTCCAGCCCTGCGCTTTTTAGAATCAGTGGGCTGTTTCCCCATGGCGGTGACCAAGGGAGGATCGACGGGCGTCACAGTAGTGAGGGATGTGCCCGAATCATCACCTGGTTTTCCCGGGATGGAGCTACGTTTAGCCTCCACTAAAGCATCTTTTATAGATTTGGCAAAGGAATCGGATAAGGCAGAAACCGCTTTAATTACAGCCGATTCAATCAATATTTGTATCTGAGGTTCAAGGGACCTGGGGGCAACCAGGGAATCAGGGCCAGTAGTAACAGAACCTGGAGGGGTTGTGCCCGCTTTTTTTATACATATCTGTCATGTGTATGGAGCTATCGTCCGATTCGGAATCTCTTGCTGGCGAGGAGCCCTTGGAATCCGCACACTGTTCGCTCTGGCCGCGCGACATGTCTGAGGCAGTGTGAGAGCTCGTGAGATGGCGGATGAAAGCGCGCGGAGGTCTCGCGCATGCGCCCTGCCCTCCGAAATGGCCGCAGCCACACTAAGCCGTACGGAGTGAGAAATCACCTCACGCTGGAAAGTAAATGCAACCTAAAAGGGCTTGGCGGCCCGCCCTTCGCCGCGAGCAAACAGCCAAACCCCCGCACACCACTCGGAACACCTTGTTTAAAGCCAGGGGAACGGAAAAGTAACAAAGACAGATTTTGCAATAAATAAAGCCGTTTAACTCTCAGAGAAATAAATTGAATACTTCTCTTTCCTAGCAGCACGAAAAGAGGGAGAAAAGGCGGGAAGGCAGTCCTATATATAGGCTTGAAGGGACTATGGACTATACCTCTGGGAAGGGGGGGTTAGAAGTTACCACTGTTAGAAAATGTTTCAGTTTATGTCTGTTGTATTTTTTTGACATTTCACTTGCTGCTAGTAATAAAAGCAAGAAAAGAGACTACAATAGGAGCCTCTGAGTCCTTGTATTAAAATTTGCATATGCTTGATGATGTGCGCATTTGGTCACGAGGCAGACCTGATTGTCCATGTGGACAAGGGATCACTATAATTTGGGAGAGACACCCTGAGGTCAACATGCCCGGGACACTTTCTAGAATCTTCTTGCATTCATTTGACCTGGGTTTTTCTCGGCCATTTGTGAATTATGATGTTGTTTCCAGTGCCTGATATCTTCTCTTTTCTGCAATTTCAGGAGAATTCAAAATGTGGGTGAGCAGGGTCATATGGCCCTTCTGGGACACAGCCTAGCTGCTTATATCTCCGTGCTTGGCAGGGAGCGACTCAGGAAGCTGACCACCAGGATTCTATCTGACACCACTCTGTGGCTATGCCGGTTATTCAGGTAAACCACAAGATAAATGTTTAATTTCCTATATACATTCATCAAGAACTCCAACCTGTCTGCCATACAGGGAGAATAAAAACCATCGATCAGAACGTGTTTATCCATAAAATACCAGACCTTTTATAGTTCAGTCCTTCAAGGAGGAAAATATTTCTAATGAAAAGGTAGTATGTAGTTTTTGTTCTGACGGGTTACAGTGTGCACCAGACTCTTTATAGCCAGATTCTTATTTCGATTTTAATGCCAATGTCACGGTTAAATTTGAAATAAAGCAATGGACCCAGCTGTGGGTAGCATTACTTTGCTTTTTCCCCCCAGATTTTCTCACTTCACAGTCCTGGCTTTTGTAATGAATACGTGTTTTCTGTCATCCATCAAAACACTATCAGATACGCTGATATACTTTTGTCTACATATCATGACTATTTTTGCTAAGGGACTGCTTTTCATCCCTTTTTTTATGTGGTGTTTAGCTTATTGGCCCTATTCCAACTGGTCAATTAATAGCATCTCGCTAATGAATAAATGGTGATCCAACAGTTCTCCATGGGCACCTCGCTATTAACGGTTCTGTTCTGATCGAGCTGCTATATGTGAGAGACGTTTCTCCACTGAGATGAGCACAACCTTACATATGCGGGGTCTTGCGGGGGAAGGACACTTGGACTTCTTTGCTCCAGTGTTCCAGTTCGTCATGCGGCTAGAGCAGTGGTTTATGCGGTGTTAAGTGACTTTGCAAAAACATTATAACCTGAAGTGTGGGCTGTTTGGTCTTCGGCTTGAGGACCAGACCCCAACCTGTTAGTGTCTGTCCCTTCTCCCCAGTCAAGTAGATCTACAGCAACTTTTCTTCTCCACAACCTGCAGCCAGAACTTGAGGGAGTGCTCTGTAACTCCTGTTAGCTCTCCCCAAACACCAGACAAGTTAGTGCAGGGAAGAATAATGATATTTAATCTGCTATGGGGACCAGTTTATATGCGAAACGGGGGTGAAGTGACACA